>CBVK0103358806.1:0-24992 GCA_900067695.1 Picea abies | reverse complement strand
AACCCTACTTCCCTTGGTCCCATTCCCTTCCGCTTCAATCCCCAGTGGGCTCTTGATCCTTCCTTCTTGGATTTGGTCTCTTCCACCTTAAGCTCTTGGATCCAAGGCTCCCCTATCTTCATTTGGGAACAAAAATTAAAAAATACCAAAAGGGCTCTACGAGAATGGGTAAGACTCAAAGAAGATAAATAAAAGAAAGAACTAAAGGTTCTTGAAATGAAAATAGAGCAGGTATATAGCACCATGGAAACAACGCCCATAACCCCATCCCTTTTGGTTGAGGAGCAATGTAACTTCATGGAATATTAGAAATTTCTAAGGGCAGATGAATAAAAATGGTGCCTCAAGTCCCAAAGTCTCTAGCTACAGGCGGGGGATCGCAACACTAAATTATTTAATCGCCAAGCTAAAGCCAGAGTTTGGAAAAAAAAAAACTAACATTAGGGATTCAAACAACACAAATATTTCTGGGAAAGACCAATTTAAGACCACAATAAAGAATCACTTTGAGAATCTATACTCTGAAGATGGCCTGGGAGACATTGATGCTCAAGAGAACCTTCTCAATAATATTCCCCCCCTTGTCGGTCCCGAGAATAACGAGGTGTCATTCCAGCCGGTAACTAAAGCAAAAATATTAGGGGTGTTGCAACAAATGAACTCGGATAAAGCCTCATGCCCGGATGGCTTCTCATCCCATTTATACCTTTAATGTTGGCATATTATCAAGCAAGATTTGCTCTGAATGGTTCAGTATGTTCAAAAATATGATAGAATGGGGGGGAATATGAACTCCTCCTTTTTATCTCTCATCCCTAAAGAGTCTAACCCCTCTTCCTTTGCCATATTCCAACCTATATCTATATGTAACGCCTCTTACAAAATTATCTAAAAAATGATTGCCAATAAAATAATGCCACTCCTGCCCAAAATAATTTCCCCAAACCAAGTGGATTTGTTGAGAAAAGGCAGATGCTAGATAACAATGTGTTAGCTCAGGAGTAAATCCACTACAGCAAAGGATGAAGAGAAAAGGTAGTGGTCATTAAAATAGATATGGAAAATTCCTTTGATAGGGTACAAAAAAACTTTCTCTTTGCCACTCTGACTAGATTTAGGTTTGGAGCTAATTTTCTTGCGTCGGTCACATCATGCATTACTAATCCAAAAATCTCATCGACGATTAATAGGAGACCTACATATTTTTCCAAAATCTCTAGAGGGTTGAGGCAGGGATGCCCCTTTTCGCCCCTTCTTTATATTTTGATGGTGGAGGTATTAAGTAGGCGACTAAAAAAGGTGAGAATTGAGAAGTCCATTCCTGGAATCAAAATAACACAAGGGGCAAGTAGAATTAACCACTCACAGTTTTTATACGACACTCTCCTAATGGGAGGGGCATCCAAAATCATTGCTAAGAGATTTAGGGATATCCTGGAAGAGTATATGAGAGCTTCGGGGGGTAATATTAACAGGAAAAAAAGCCACATCTATGTCTAGAATATCAACTCAAGGACAATAGAAAATATAGCAAGTATCCTTTAGTTCCCCCTGTTGGACAACTAACACTCTTTTAGATATTTGGGCATCCTTATTTTTCTTACCTCCCTCCCTAGTTTAGCTTGGGCTCCCATTATTGAAAAAATCAATTCTAAACTCTCTCAATGTGGCTCTAATGAATTAACCCAACAAGAAGAGTGATCGTAATTAAGTATGTACTTTCAACCCTCCTATCTTTCAGTTTTCTTCCCTCCTTGCTCTAGCAAGCAACAATACCTCTATTTCCCAAGAACTTAGGAGATTTATCTAGCTGGGAGGGAAATCCAACACCAAGAGAATGTATCTCATCAATTGGAATGTGGTCAAGGAACCTAAGGCACACGACGAGCTTGGAAATCTTGATCCAACCCTGTCCAATATGGCCCTTGGAGCTAAAATCCTTTGGAAATTGGTCTCCGGAAGAACGGATTGGTGGAAAATATTCCTCCTTCACAAATATTTGGTTGAGGACATGCTCAGATTTCTAGATGCTCCTCCTCAAAGAACGGTTGGTTCCCCTATTTGGATACTTTTGAAGGCTTCTCTTCCCTTATTTCAAAGTAAGGTTACTTGGATTCCTGGGAATGGTCGTCAGATATCTATTTGGGAGGATATCATCATGGGGAACCCTCCTCTTTAGCAAGATCTCATATTAATTCCTTTGTTTTCTTGGTTTCAAGAGCACGACATAACTACTCTATTTGACATTTCACAATGGAAATCCCTTGGAAATTGGCTTGGCTGGAAGCTAAGGGATATTCCCAACCATCTCCAGGAGCCTCTGCATTCCCTCTTCTTCAACCTAAAAGGATGTGCTCCCACTCATATAGTGGTTAAGGATTCTCACTGGTGGGGGAAGGGCTTGTACTCAGTATGAAAAGGGTATGAATCCCTCATAGCCCAGTCGACCCTTCCCCCCAAATCAAGCTTGTGGAAAAAAGTTTGGAGCAGTGATTGCCTCCCAAAGATCAATATGTTCTATTATACTTTGGCCCATGGAAAGATCCTCACGGGGGGGGGATTTGAAAAAAAATAGGTTTTAGGGGCCGCTTCAGGTGTATTATTTGTTTTTATTATGTAGAAAGAAGTGAGAACTTATTCTCTAAATGCTCATTTTCTAGGGAGGTTTGGTTGGTATCCCTTCAAAACATTTTTTCCAAAATTCGGTGGCCAAACTCTCCCAACAAACTCTTCAGTAGATGGAAAGATTCATACAAAGGCTCTCTGGAAAATAAGAAAGATTTCAAAGATATATTTTTGGCCCTACCTAAATTCACTTCTTGGAAAATATGGCTTGCAAGGAATCACACCCTCTTCTTAGAATAAAAATCCACCCTAGCTCTAGTGGCCTCTAAAATCCTGGGATTACTTGTGGAACACTTCAATTCAAGAAAGAAAAATAGGCCTCCCCAACAACATCTAAAACAAGATGAAGAAACTTGGTACCAGCAGCTGAATCTATCCTAGACAACCCAACAATCCAACTTTCCAAATGCAGTCCGCTCCAACCCTTTCAAATCTCATTTGTAGCTTCATGTAACATCTCAGGAGTTTGATGAATGGAGGAAGACACAGTCCAAGAATATCCTCAGTTTTGATGGAGCCTCTAAAGGAAAACCTGAGGCGAAAAGTATGGGTGGGGTCATTCTTAACCCAAGAGGTAATACTAGGCTCCTTTATTCTTGGAACATTGGTAATCAGGCATAGGTGTATGCACTTCTTCAAGGATTGCAATTGGCTAGGAAACAAGGAATATATTCTATGACACTTCTTGGAGATTCGAAAGTTGTAATCAATCATGTGAGGATGAAGACATTGCTACAGATATCAAATTGAGTGCGATATTCTGGCAAATCCAACAAGAGACTGAGGATTTTCATAGTATAGTTCCTATCCACATTCTTCGTCAAAACAATGTAATTTTTTATCGCCAAGCCAATCTGGCTATCAGAGAAACAATAGGGACACTAAATGTAAACAAGCAACCCTCCTTGAACTTTATCCCATGATCTCAAACATGATTTTCATCCCTCCTTGAACTTTATCCCATGATCTCAAACACTATTTTCATCCCTCCTTGATCTAAATCACATTCTCAGAGGCTCCAACCTGGACCCCATCATGGGCTTCATCAAAGATATAATTCAGATGTAGCTTTCCATATCTTCCAAGCCTCTCCACCAATCCATGGTAGCGATGCATGGCAGAGAGTTTAGGACACGTTGGGGATTTTTCCACCCACACATGAAAGAAACTCACTTTCTTGCCTCCTTCCTTCTCCCTAGATTAAGTCACCTATACTCCCTCTCTAGGTGTGCACATGATATCCTCCTCCCACACATTTTCATACATCTCCCCTGGCCCATATCTTTCTGGGCACCATGGTTATCATACTCTCGTGTAAGTGGTTAGAATCATCTCTACTTCCCTTGAAATCACCCACGCATGGTTCAAGGTATATCACTCCTCAACGTCAGTTGATTACTCTATGTGAGTGTATCTCCCTTCTTCTGGACATCGTGAGTGACTCATTCCATCTTCCTTAGCTACTATCCCTCAATTGTTGGACAGTTAATTTAAGCATATCGAAATTGGCATTTGCTCAGAAAAATTTAGAGCTCTTGGCGAATTCACTCTTGGATTAACACTCACCAATCACTTCTCTTATGTTCATTCGTCCTTCAGATGCAATAGGGATCCAAACCATGGCTAAGAGAATTGTTCGAAGCGTGCATTGGAGAAGGGAGCCTTCAGAAGATGAACGGTTTGACCTCATCAATTCGATCCAAGCTCTCTAGATCCAAGTTAATGGAATTTCTTCTCAAGTTCTTACAGCGTTAGATATTCTGGTGGAGAACATACATGGCCAACAACAAATCCAAGATGAATGTGCATCTATAAAGACTTAATTGGAATATTTGTGCTCCAGGCCGAGTTCCCCATTGTTAGCTCGATCTATCCAAACAATTTTGAAGACTTATCATCCCCTGGTCTGCTCCAGAATATCCAGGACCTGAATTCACCACCAAATCCTAAAGATGCAGGATTTGACAAGAAAGATCCTCCGATCCAGTAATTTCTAGATGTTGTGTTTTTGTATTTTGATCCTAGGAATGTTTTACAGACTTTACTACGTGAAATATTTTGGAATTCATTCCATCCTCAGGTGAGTCTTTGATATTCAAGATATCATAGTTTACTCTCATCCTATTTTTGTATTTATTGAGAAGGCTATATTTTGGATATGTAAGAACTCTTTCTGCAAGTTCTCTTGCAATGTTTATAAATAAAATTTCCCTAATTTTATTAAAAAAAATAAAAATTATAATGATGAGAAACCTATCTACCATCTAATGTTGCACCCCACTATGATGTGAAATTAAGATAAGGTTGTTAAATGAGCATATCTTGGAGAGGAATCATACCAAGCATGGTTGAACCAACCACTTATTCAATTCCCACTACATCTCGAGTCACCAGTCGAAATTTCTACAGTAACATTGGTTCTTCACATGTTGGGGATGAAGATAATAATATAGAGGTGGGTATGAATGATTTATTACAAGATATACCATGGAGGGAATTTTGTTACCTACATTCCAACAACATGAGATAGGGGATGATGATCATATCACAAATACCTTCTTCAGAAGCCTTAAATATGTTTCCACCACCCCTCTCTTTGGGCATGGGTCAAGGTCTACCCAACTAGGGACAGCAATGTTACTGTACAACTTAAGAGCAATGTTGCATGTTTCTTGGTACTACTATTATTATTGATCATTAAGTCCCTTATATTTTAGCAAATCTTGTCACAATCAACAATGAAGAGAGAGTTCATGCATGCTTGAAGACAATGTACATTTCTATTGGACACTAATTGCAAGTTACCCAAAGATAAGGTACTTCCAAGTGATTGTCCTCCCTAGTAGATGTGAATAGGCAAAGCAACTATTGAAAAAATTGAGTGTTGAGTACATATCATATTTCACTTGTTCGAATGATTGCATTCTATACAGAGGTAAATAGGTAAAAAAAGACATAATTCCAAAATCCAGGCATGACAAGTACCAAACTTTAAAAAATAAGGGCAAGGAACATAGTCTTCCTTATAAGATACTAAGGCACATGCCTATAATCCCAAGGATTCAAAGGATTTTCTGTTGCAAAGAAATAGACATGTTGCAAGGGTGGAATCCATCACATATAAGTGAGTTAGGAGTTATGTGGATCCCAATGGATTCAATAGCCATGAAGCATATGGAGGATACATGGCCTAATAAATTCAAGGATGAATTATGAATCCTTCAATTGAGCATAGCCATATATGGAGTTAACTTGTATCCCCTCCAAAACACCAACTATTATATCTAGCTAGTGGTAGTGATAAATAACAATATCCCCCAATGGTTCTCCATGAAGAATTAACATCCTATGTTTCCTTTTATAGTCCTTGGTAGAATACAAATAAAGATAATTAATGTCTACCTCCAACCATTTATCAATGAATTGAACAAATTATGGGAAGGGATACACATATATGATGTATCAAAACCCATCTAAGAAGAAATGTTTTTTTACGTTATGTGGCATATGTGCATACACCACGTACATTATCCAAGACTACAAGTTTTTCCAGGTAAGAATGTCAATTTATTCTTTTATATCTATAATGTTATTTGACACATTTAATTTGGTGCAACTATATTCTTTGGTGATACTGTGTTTTCTATACAACAACATCACAGGTCTTGTAACAAAAGGGTATCATGGATTGAAATGTTTGGGACCTTCTACAAAGGATAGGTGGTCCAACCACCTATAAAAGTTGGTGTATGACTACTTGATGGTTTCCCTTCCTGAAGACCACCCTTATAGAATAGTATCATATGATTTCAATGATAAACCACGGAGAACTTGGATACCTGAAATTTTGTCATTGACAAATTGGCTTAGGACATATGGCACAAAGGATGAGAAGGAAATTGTTGAATTGTTTTATTCAAATGGGGAACATATGTTCAATGATCCTAAATTTTTCAACACTGATGTTAATAAAATTATCATTGGGATGAAAAGGAAATATATATATTATGAGCTTCCATATTGAGAGTGTCTTAAGATTTCTCACTTACTAGATCCCATGCATATATTAAAAATGTTTCATCTTCTTTGTGGATGAACATATCATTGAAAAAAAGTGACACATTTGGTGTTAGCAAAGATCTTGTTTCTTCAAATACTAAAAAGAGACATTCTCCAAGAAACGAAAGAAGAGGAGAGTTTGGTCCCTCGTGGGATTTTAAAGAAGGTGATGTCCCATGGATTTTGAAGGAGGATGATCTTTATTTGGCAAAGGATGTTATATTAGTTGTGAAGGTGCCTTCTTTATATGGGTCAACTCTACGACATTGCTTCGTCGTAGAAGAACATTTGTTAGGATTGAAATCACATGACCATCTAAACCTTCTAATGGCATGTATGTAGATTGCATGCTTCTTTTTTGTAGTGTAGGTTATAAATGCTATAAACTCATAGTTTTATGCTAGTTAAATTTGTATGTGTTTAGTTTGTAGTGTCATTATACTTTGCTCATGCATCGCTATGTGAACCATGAATTCCCACAAAACTTGTGACATGCCATATCTAAATTATTTGCATTTGTATGTTGGATTATATCAAAGGAGATTGACATGGCTAACACTCCATGGTGGCATCAAGAAATAGCTAAAATGGTTTGTATGTTTGAGAAGGGACTTCCCATGAGTTCATGGACTTGAAAGTCCATATTCTAATTCACCTAGATAATTAGGTTGAATTAGCAAGGGTGGTCTGATGTCATTAGATTTTCTTCTTAGAGAGGTACATAAAAAATTTGAAGGGGTTTGTTTAAGAAAGGGTAAAAACCTAAGGGGTCTATGACAGAGGGGTAAATAGTGTACAAAAAATTCTATTATGCTAGTGAGTACATTAAGAAAATAAATGACACACTACATGTAGTGGTTTGGGACGACCAATGGGATGAGGACAAACGAGAAAGGGAGATACTTCAAATGAATGGAAAAAGGTACATGATAAAGAGTAAGTTGCTTATAATTTTTAAATTTCTATGGACTAGTTATGTACACTGAACTTGACAATATATATTTTATTTCATACTATTCATTTTGATTTCATGAATACCTCAGCAAATTCAAAAATTAATGCCATCAATAAATTCATTATTTACAATGTAGAGGCAATGTAACCATGGGTCACATTGTATGAAGAGAAGAGAAGGAAATGGGATAGTGACATGAAATAATTCAAATAGTTGAAAGGTAGAAGCATGCCATATCCTAATCATTTAAAAGAAAATATGCCAATGATGCATCCCAATAGTTGGGTGGCTGACCAAATCAAAGAGAAAAATGGTGTGTGTGGTTGTTACCCACATGGTGAAGAGGACACATTAAACATAGGGATTGGGTGTCACATCTCTGTAATAATCTCTATGTGTACAATATTAACTTTATAATGCATGTTTGATTTATAGCATGTATTATGTTTTTATTAATGCTTTGGTTATTAGACATAAGACATTGTCCTTTGTTTGGTTTTTTACAAGTGCATTTGTTCCCATATATGTAGGCATATGGACATCATTTTTAGACTAAGGATGCCAATGATGGACGTGTCATATTGGATTGTGGAGTGGAAGTCAAGTTTGACCAATCTAATCATGTTGGAGCCACCTGAATCAAATCTTATTAGAGAGGAAGTTAGGTTACGACGGAAAGATACAAGAGATCATGAAAATGGACTTATCATATTTCCAATGTGTTATTTTTAGGTTCAAACGGTGGGATACTTTCAACTAGAGTAACGTAAAGGAATATTATGATAGAGGGATAATATGTGTCTACTCTTAAAAGATGTAAAATGAAAATAAGAAGCCTTGTGTTTTCTAAAAACACTACAACCAAGTGTTTTTTAACTTGGATGTGTTGGATAGGAATTGGTGGTTCGTACTAAGACGCGATCTGATATCAAAACATCTTTTTGAGAACAACAATGTTATAATACCAAGTGAGGATGGTAATCATGGTCAAGACAATGAAGAGTGATATGTACATTTTTTATTTCAAAATTGTTATTATGGATGTGTCATTTTTTTATGGTTGTTTATAATTGACCAATTATGTTTATTTATTTATTTTATGATGTTGGATGTGAAAAGCTAACAATCATTTGCAACCATCATGTTGAAAATAAATTAAATTATTTTGGAACTTCAAGCTCTTTAATGAATTATGATTCATTTTTAATTGTAATATCTACATGTTGTTCCTTTAGGTCATTGCATATAATGTGTTTTTGATATATATTTATTGTCATACATTGAACTAATTAAAGGGTTTTTATGTGTACAAGCATATTTGTCTTTCTATAGTAGCACCTAGTAAGTAGTGCACTTAAAACAAGCATATTTTATGTGCACAAGCATATAAAGTAATGAAGATGTGTTCGATACATACTTAACAAGATACACTAAAGACATTTTATGTAAAAACTTTTATGTGCTAAATGTTTTATTGCAACGAAATACGTCAAGTGCACTGTACAACACAATATGGGTGAAATGTATACATTGGATAATCCTCATAAATATATCTATTAAATGAATAAAATATTAAATTCAACATCAAAATTTTAAAAAAATGAAGATCTTACCAATTTTTCATAGATATCTTGAACCCCAAACTAGACTATTCACAAAAATTGGTCCAACCAACTACCTGCACCAAATCATCTATATTTCAAATAGATATAATGTGAAAAAAAATATTTTTTTATTTAACCAAAATAAATAGCGTATCAGTTAAAGTGCACCTTGTCATCCTTCTCCCCCAAAACAATTGTTATACAGTTAAATTAATGAAAATGAAGTGTATGGAATCTTATACAACATCCTAATCACATCAATGAATGAATAATTAAGACCATCAATGGGCTCTAATCCATGTCGTAATCATGGTTGAAAATTTGTTGTTTCTATGGTTACTTACATGAAACTCATTAAAAGAATTGATTCTTAATTAATTATGTTGATAAATGTGCTTATATGTTTTTTAAAGGAGATATTTTGATTTTAAGGAAGAGATTAATGAAGAATATTTTTCAATCATTATGTCCATTAAATGGGTTTAAACTATTCCTTCTTCTTTTAAAAAATTATTATCAATAGTTAATGTTCATAACCTACTTTAAAAATAATAATAATTGTTGGATTAGTTACAAAAGGGTGATTGATAATATATGTCGATCAACATACATTAACCACCTTATATGTGCTACGATGTTAGGTTGTCCTATGCCTCCTTTATAGGACATGTGTGTGGGAGTATGTGTTATAATAAAAAATCAAATACATCATGTTTAACATCTTAGAATAGTTTCTACGACTTTAAATCTCCTCTTGCTAATATATTTGTGTATAATAGTAAAACTTCTAGTAGATATCTACAATAAACACTTTGAATATCATCATGAGACTCAACTTGCTATTGAAGAAATTATACATAAAAATAAGAATAATAGAAAACAGAATAAGATTAATTGACACGATAACACAATATTAAGAATTAGATCCTAACACAATGACAATTTTCCTACTAAGTCATTTGCATTTTTCAAAACTAAGGTTTCACCAGTGTGGATTGGTAATTTACATGTATCTAACATGAAATATCATTTTGAGATTCAATGTCAAAGCATAATAATAAATCTTAAAAGTATTACTCTATGGCAAATTGAATGATAGTTAAGGTTCAAGGTTAAATAAATAAAACAAAAAAAATTAAAAGTATTAATCTATAGAAAATTGGTAATTAATTTTTATTACTTCTAAGAATTGTAAAGCTAAAATGTTTTTTCCTACGTTTAAATGTAGATGTGAAATTCATACCCCTTAAAATGACTTTCAAAAAAACTTGCTAATAAAAAAATAATAATGATCAAGTCTTTTAATGTCTTACAATAGAATTAGAGACCTTTTTATCGCCTTAGTCGTCCCACTATCTAAGTACTAGTCATAGATAATTCACTTTAATAGCCATAGGTGTACTACATATACACTAGCATTAGTGTGCATAGCTAATAATTCACTAATAATGTCAAACAATAACACATAAATATAACAATTTTATATGGTTTTATATTAACTTAAATTGGAAAAGAGGGAAATTATTTGTGTAATGCACTTAATCAGACTTGGTCATCTTCACGAACCATGGTGATCGAATGTGGAGGAGCGGAGATGGCATGAAGAATCCCTAACCGTAGGTACCCAAAGATTAATCGCAAAGTCATCTTGGGATTAGAAACTTTTTTCTTACAGTAACTCTTTTTTACTTTGCTTTTTTCAAGGTTTCTTTCTGGTGGGCACGGTTTTCTTGAAGGCTATGATCGAAGAAAATTTAGTGGATTATTCCTAGGACCAGATGGAAAACCAACTGATTTGGTCATTTCCAACTGACCTTCTCACCAAACCACCAGCATTTTTGTTGTCTATAGGAGAAGATCTGGGGATTGTCGAAGATGTTAGTTATTTCCCAAACCCTCTCGTCGTACCTAGAACCATTCCTAAAGTCAGGGGTCTCTCATTGGTTCCAAATATGACGTTTCCTAGTTTATAAGTTCAGAAAGGGTTTGATTCCCCCCTTCTAAACTTTTTTCGGTTTCCTCCTTTGAGAACATTTTCAAATTTCTTAGCCCTGGGTCAACGAGTGGCTAGCAGGAATTCAGACGAAAATCTTCTCCCTAAGGAATCTTTTAATGGTTTGCTTCCTTTAAACCCTCTTTTCTCATAGATTTCACGCCCTCCTAGATTTCAAGAGAATCTCTCAAGATGGACAGACCGTCTGCGTCTTTTTTGGAATCCTCACTCATTAGAAGCGGTGATAGCTACAGCGTGACCTCTTTTAGGGTCGGTCACTAGTAAGCCTTCCTCCTAGAGCCTTGGAAATTTCTTGGTCTCTCCCCTAAGAACACAATCCTTTAATCTTGGCATGGGGGAAAGGAACCATGGTTTCTCTCCTTCTGGTGAGAATCAATTAGAACTGATTCCCCCAAATGCAGATGGAGGCTCTGAGGCAAGGAAAAGGGCTCCCCTACTAAAACAAAGAAAACACTCAAGCATAAATAAGGTAGGTCAAGCCCTAAATTTGGCACCAGGGGATGATGTAATGTTGTCACAGGTAATGGACATGATTGACACAATAGTGATTGGACGAGAAAATGAGCATCAATTTGGCCTAAAACCCATTTCAAACTAGGTGGAAAGATCTTGGTCAAAAACTCTAAACCAGTTACCCATGATAAAGACATTATCAAAAGGATGGTTTATGATCAGCTTCCAAAAGGCCAAGGACGTAGAGAGGATTCTAAAATCCCCGTGGTATTTGGACTATATGTCGATTTTTCTCAAAAGGTGGACACCTTTCTTCGACAGTAGTAGGGAAAGAGTCAATGAATTGCCTATCTAGGTATGTTTACCTGGTCTTCCTCCCGAACTATGGACTTTGAAGGGGTTCAAAAGTCTTGGGAACTTTTATGGATGCCTATATGTCTTTTCTCTTGACGGGAAAGATGTCAGTAGCACGATTATTGGTCTCTATGAATCTCATAAGAGGGTTGGCAGAGGAAATAAAAGTCACTTGTGGAGGAACAACTTTCATGCAAAAGATAGATTATGAAGGAATTCCTTTTAGATGTCGTAGATGTCACAAACATGAGAATAATGCTAGTGATTTCTCGCTCCCACTGTGCAACAAAAAATTCTCCGAAGACACTCTCTCACAGAAAAAAAAAAAAAAAAAAAAAAAAAAAAATCCGAGATAGCGGAGTCAAGTCCCCCTCCCCCTTCACAAAAACAAGAAAAATTGTACCAATTTCATTTGCAGCCTCTAATCCAAATTGTTGGGATGATATTTGAAAGTCAACAAGGGGAAACACATCCTTCTCAGACACTGTCGTGTGTTATGTCCAAGGTATCCAAGAACAAGCCTCGACTTTATATTTGGCCATCCATCGGGGTATCATCTCACATATAGGTATGTCATCCCATTCCCTCCCTTCCTTAAGTATTTTATTTCATTCTCTATCTTTTTTGGAAAAACATGATGCATGGATCTTGAGGAATTTTTCCTACCCCTTGAAAAGCATAGACACCCTTTCTTTTAAACCCCCTAGTCCCCCCCTGAATTCTTGTTCCCTGGCCCCTGGCCAATGTCCCTCTTCCCCTTTGCACCTTATCCATGACCCCAACTCTTCAAAGGATTTGGAAGAAGATTTAGTGGCCTATCAGTTGAGAATTCGGTACATACCCATCATTGGAGAAGTAAGCCAAAAATTGGAGGGGTTGGGTTTAAACCCACCACCCCCATCAGGAGGAAGAGGTCAGGGATGGATATCCTTCTTATCCAAATCAAAATATAGGGTCATTATAGATATGGTAGCCAGAAGACAGTTATGTATTGTTGGGGCACTTAGATCATTACAAACCTCAAAGGGGGTTGCAAAATGAAACTACTCTCTTTCAACTGCAGGGGCGTGGCGAGCCCCTCAAAGAAAAATTCCCTCCACAGACTGGTGGAGAAATCCCAACCAGATCTCATTCTTCTTTAAGAAACTTTTGGGGAGGAAAACTCTGTGATCTCTTTGTTAGAAGCTCTCCTCAAGCATTGGAAATTTATAGGTATCGACTCGAAAGGTCGCTTTGGAGGTTTGGATATGGGTTGGAACACCATAAATATCAAGCTCTTAAACTCTTGGAGTTTCCATTATGGTATTGGCATTAGTATTAGCCTAGAGGATTTGGGTAGATACTTCACAGTTTTTAATGTTTATGGGCCTTCATAGGATCGAATTCCCTTATGGGAAAACCTCTTAAATAAATCTTTTTTGAAAAATGAGGATCTCATACTTGGAGGAGATCTAAACTTTTCACTCGGGATGGAAGATTCATGGGGACAAAGAGCACATCCAGACTCCCTAACAAAGTTTTTTAACCACAACTTGGTAAGAAAGGGCTTGATTGGTATATCTCCCACAAGGCTATGCCCATCCTGTCAAAATAAAATAATAGGAGAGGACTATAGAGCCAAAAAAAATAAATCGCTTCTTGATCTCATAAAGATTATTAGAAACCAATCTCCTCTTCAAACAATGGATTGGGTATGGTGGAGAGTCGGACCATCACTCGATCTTCTTGGAGGCTGAGGGAAGCACTAAAAAACCATCTATCCCCTTTAAATTTAATTCATCATGGTTAAAGGAAGAGGAATTCATCTCACTAGTCAAGAGACACTAGATCTCTATTTATCAGCATGATTGGGATGTTGTTCATTTCGCCAAAAATCTAAAAACTGTAAAAATTGTTGTAGTCGAACGGGCCCATGGTAAGAGACAAATGGATGAACATGAACTAATAAATGTAGAAGCAACCCTTCACTCTAGGTACGAATCAGAGGAAGGGGGTTATGCATCTCCTGAAACAAAAGAGGCCCTTCTATCCCTTGAAAATAAGAAAAGACAGTTATTGGAAGCAAAAGAAGAAGAATGGAGACAAAAAACCAGAGCATTATGGCTAGAGAGTGGGGATGAGAACACAAAATTCTTTCAGGATTATGAAAAAGGGAGGAAAATGGTGAACACCATATGGATTTTCAATTACACAGATGGCAGGTCTATCTCTTCCGTCAAGGGCCTAGCTCAGTTGGGGTGCAGGCATTTCCATAATTTATTTAAAGTTGATGGAATTGTTGCACTCGATGCCATAGTTTGACTAGACCTCTACTTCCATAGGTTTGTGGAGGAGGAGGATAATAGCGCTCTCATGGAAGAGGTCACCGAAGATCAACTACAAGAAGCTATACAAAGTTTTAAAAAATATAAGATCCCTAGCTCGGATGTTAGGACCATAGATTTCTTTGTAGGTCTATATGATATTATTGGAAAGGGCATATGCGAAGTGGTGGAAGAATACCGCCTAAATGGTCAGATCCATGCGCCATTAAATGCCACCTTTAAAGATATCATTCCCAAAAAGGATGATCAACAATCTCTTGAATATTTTATATCCATCTCACTCTGCAACAACATTTACAAAGTGGTGGCAAAAATAATCAGCAGAAGAATTAAGGCCATCCTCTCGAAATCTGTCTCCCATGAGCAATTTGGTTTCTTGGAAGGAAGACAGATCCATGAAGCAATAGGAGAGGCTCAAGAAGATTTACATAGTATACATTCTACAAAATTGAAGGGAGTTGTGATCAATATTGATATTTCAAAAGCATATGATAGAGCCAGTTGGCTTTATTTAAGAATGATTCTAACACATTTGGGGTTTAAGCTTCATATTATTAATTGGATCATGAGGTGCATTTCGACAATTTCTTTTGTAGTATTCATAAATGGAGCAAATTCACCTTTTTTTACAGTTGAGCGAGGGTTAAGGCAAGGCTTCCCCCTTTCGCCTTTACTCTTCCATCTGGCAGAGGAGGGCTTAAGCAAGGCCATAAGAGAAGCAAAAGGTAGAGGGGAATTTCAAGGCATATCCATTTCTCCCACCTTAAGGATATCTCATCTCCTTTTTGTGGATGATGTATTCATTTTCTATAATGGACTCAGGGGAGATGCGGAGAAACTAAGCTCAATATTAGACCTTTTTGGGCAGGAAACTGGAATGCATATCAATGCTCCAAAATCCACATTCTTAGCTCATCTCATGGAGGAATTGGAAACTGTCTGTTATAAATACCTCTTCCCTTTTAATTTGTTTTCATTTGAGGAAGGTATAAAGTACTTTGGTTTTCACTTAAAACCAAATAATTATAAAAAGGAAGACTGAGGTTGGTTGCTTGCAAAACTGGAAAAGAGATTAAAGGCCTAGAGCTTTCGTTGTCTCTATAGAGCAGGTAGATTGATCTTGGTAAAATCATTATTGGAAGCCATCCTAATTTATTAGATGTCTCTAGCATGGTTACCCAAAGGAATTTTGGAAAAGTTAAGACAAATTTGCTTTATATTTTTATGGGTTGGCTCAAAGGACCATTTTTTCCTACCATGGGTCAAATGGGAATCTTTGGTTGCTCCAAAAATGTTGGGGGGATGGGGTATTAAAAACATCCACCTATTTGTGAAGGCCCTTGTAGCAAAATAAAGTTGGATATTTATCACTACGAACAGCCTCTGGACAAAAGTGGTCTCCCATAAATATATTAACCCTGACTCTATAGAAGACTGGATCATAATTCTGAAAAAAGGAGACCACAAACTATTCAACGATCTGGAAATATCTCATCAAATCCTTTCGAGTAGTAGGATATGGTTTGGCCTGGTGCGTGGGGAAGGGAAGAAGAGTCAAAATCATCTCAAACCCATGGCTAGGAAGTGATATAAATCACCTTCTTCCCCTATAACTCATTGATCAACTACATGAACTTAGGTACTTCCACCTACACCAAATCGCAAACATGACCAGAACCACAGTCTTGGGACAATATTGGAAGGAAGCACAATAGATTAGGTTGAGTGATCCTTTCTCAGGTTTGTGGTCAGCCTATATAAGAGCTCTAAATCTCAGACATCTATGAATGACAGACAGAGAGGATGAATTAGTATGGAAACACAACCCTCATGGAATCTACACTCCAAAAGTGGGCTACACTGAAATTAATATTAACCTACTTCCAAAAACTCCTTCCTGGTAGTGGAAAGGGGTGTGGAAAATAAAATGTCCACTGAAAGCACTCTTCTTTATGTGGTGTTTGATCAAAAATAAAATCCCCACATGGGACAGAATGAAGCTTAGAAATTTGGAGGGCCCGGGCTGGTGTATTTTATGTAAGGTTGACGAGGAAACTGTCCCACATTTATTTTTATGTTTCCCTTTTGTTAAACATTTTTTTTCAATCTACTCACAAGTACTGGGGAAAGCCTATACATGGCAAGGCCAAAACATTGAAGAGGATTGGAGAATTTGGGTCTCAAACCCATCAAACAACAATATCAAAGCTCTTCCCCTGATCATAAATTAAGTGCATGGCTTGATAGAAATATTGTTATCTTAAAGGATTGTCCTTTTGTACCAGATATTATAGCGGCCCAGGGTCTGCGCATTCTCTCACATTTCCCACAAGGGAAAGACCTTCCCCCGACCTGACTCATGGTAGAAGAACTAGTGGAGCATACCCGTCCTTGGGCCTTTTTTGATGGGGCATTGCAAAATGATGGGAAAATATGTGGAGGAGGTGTTTTCCTACATGTAACAGACTCTCATTGATTCAACCTTAAACTGGGATTGGGACCGAGGACCAACAACTATGGAGAACTGATGGCCCTCAAATTACTCTTGATTTTTGCTAAGGAAAATGGAATAAGATCCATCCAGATCTTTGGGGACTCTATGGGGGTTATAAATTGGGAAAAAAAAACATAAAGATGTCACAATATCAAATTGCTTCCCATTCTTGAAGAAGTTTTTATTATGTTGGCCTCCTTCGATGACTACTATGTTCATCATGTCTATAGGGAAAGAAACGTGGCAATGGATGCATTCTCTAAGACATGTATTCAATTGGCTCTCGGGACATGGAAGATAGAGGAAATAAAGTAAAAAACTCATTTTGAATATTAGCATAGGCCATTCATAGAACAGATGGAATATAATGGCCAAGCTCATGTGCTATAATTATTGATGCATATATTATTCTTCATTCTGGTACTTTGTTTGAGATATTGTCTCTATTGTAACTATATTATATGACGGTTCACGAACTTGCAGTCATTGGTGTTGTTCTGTTTGTATGTGTAGTGGGTGAAGATCTTAGACTTCCACTCTTTTGGTTATGATACACAGGCTTACAGGTCTCCATTTCGCTGTTCTTTACAACTCTTTGTCGAACTTTTTGATTATCAATCCATGGTACAGTCATATGTCTAGTTTCTGGAATGCTTGGCAGGAAATATTTTGGTTTTTTTATCAGAAGAATTTCAATATGTATCTAATTTTTTTCTATTTTTTCCCAACTTCTCTCTCATCCACAGTCCAAGAGGGATAGAATACAAAATACACGGTTTCATGTATTTATGTAGAACGTAAATTTTCTTTCCAATGAAATAAAATTTACGCTTTTTTTCTTCAAAAGAAAAAATAATAATAATAATAAATATCCCCCTTTCATTTTGATAATCTTATGATATGGATGTAACGTCACATTTTAAGGTTTGGAGAATTTTTTAATTCATAGTGTCATGCCTTTTCCCAAGATGTTTGTTTTCAAATAATATTGGCAATATAAATGACTTTCTTACTTAATAAAAATATTAATTTAATTTAGTATTAATATTTATGAATGACTATATTTGATGAATGTATAGGAATTGAAAGGGATATATAAAAGAAGAAGAAAAAAGGTAAGTACTTGAAGAGGTTTTAAAAGAGAAAAGTGAGTAGATTATGATTTGACTTGGAAAAAGTTAGAAAAAAATGACTAGAGAAGAGATACATATAGATAAGGCTAAACCGATTAAGAGGATCAATGGAGGAGGGAGAGGAGAAACTCTTAAAGTTAATTTTCAAGTCTAGAAAAGAACTCATTGACCATTGGAATACAAATAGGGTTTCAACAGTATAGATTAGAGATTGACAAAGGGAATATAGTCTCTCTATCTACAAGCCCTAGTATTTTCCAGGTGCTAGGTGGCAAGGGAGAATGTTTTGAAGGAAATATTAGGTTCCTTGTGCAATCCTTTGGTATAGGAATCAAGAGGAAAGGTCTCCTTTTATAAGATTAATAAACCAATATCGTCAATATTAGTTTAGTTGAAGGTCTTTTTTATCTCTTTCTATATTTAATATAGTAATTTAGATTTATTTTCAAGATTTAATAGAAGATTTAATCAAATAAATTGATTTCTAAAATTATTCAAATGTAATTTACAATTGTTTTTATTATTTAATATATTTTCAAGATGTTATCACTATTTGAAAGAATAATATTAACTTCTATTATTGTCAAGGTTATTTTATTCGAGTTATTTTTTATCTCAACACATATTTAGTATAAAAATTTAGAATTATTTTCATGATTTAATAGAATATTTAATTAAACAAATTGATGTAAAAAATTAATCAAATATGATTTAGAATTGGTTTCATGATTTAATTTGCATGAGGTTATTACTATATAAAATTGAAGGAATTGTCAATTGGATTTATCTTGGGTGGTTGGGAGGAATGATTGTTATCCTCCCCACCCAAGTTCAATTCCTGCAAGTGACATGTTGAGCTCTTAATGATTATATTGTTGTAATGGCTTCGATCCCTATTGGCCTTGTGCCCTGAAGATTCTAGGATTTACCCTAGATATCATCCTTGAAATGAGGGGAAGTACTCGGGGGTTTTCCAAGAGCAGTGTAAATCATTAATTGCATGATTTAATCAAGTTTGTAAACATGTTTAATTAACATATTGTTTCTTCTTGCAAAACAAATAATTCACATTGAAAAATGGTTAAGCATTATATAATGACCTTAATTGGATACCATAGAAAAATTAAATTAAATCGTTATAATTAAAGTTAAGCAGTATATGGTATCTCAAATTTAAATGAATGACACATCTCAATTTTGATTTAAAAGTAAAGAAATCATTAATGTATAATACATTTTATAAATCAAGGATCATCAACATGATGTGAAAAGACATAATATACATAAATGATAATATCGAAATATATATATATATATATATATATATATATATATATATGTTGGATTTATATGTCAAATATGGCACCTCAAATTTATATGACTGGTACATCTCAAATTTAATGTAAAAATAGAGACATCATTAACATACACCGAAAAACATTTTATAACTAAAACAATGTCAACATCAACATAATATGAAAAGGCATAATATATATGAATGATAATACCAAAATCAATATATATGTCAAATATACATCTCAATTTAAATATAAATATCAAATATACATGTAAAACATACATGCAACAATCAAATATATGCATGTCAACAATTGTTATAAGCTAGGTTTGCCACCAGAGTGAAAAGCATCAATACCTTCGACCATATAATAATGTAGAAAGTAGCATATGAGGAGGATATAATGATTGATCTATTACTATAGGAGATTATGGTCATATTGTTGTTGAAAGAGATCATAGTCGATTGGATACTAGAGAAGATGGTGGTCAGTTAGTTTCTCAAGGAGGAGATGGTGGTTGGTTTGGTGTTGGAGGAGGAGATGGTGGTCGGTCCTCTCATGGAAGAGATGGTGGTCAGTCTTCCCGTGGAGGATATGTTGGCCAATCTACTTATGAAATAAATGGTGGTCAGTCTTCACGTGGAGGATATGTTGGCCAATCTACTTATGAAAGAAATGGTGGTCAGTATATTTTCAAAGGAGATGAAGGCCAATCTACTTGTGGAGGACATTATGGTTGGTATTTCATGGAGGATATGGTGGTCGATCTACTTATGGAGGAGATGTTTGAGGTGGTGTAGGATCACCATCCTCAATAGTCAAATCTAAAGAAGAATATCGATGGTGATCCCTCAACCTCTCAAGCGGGTTAAGAACATCGATAACATGATGCATCAATAGAATAATATTGCAAGGGAGGCTTTCCCATATTGGTGTAAGCTCAAGGTCGTGCATTATCTTCCTAGTTCACAAAGGGACCACTCTATGACAAACCATTAGTCCACATATATGATTCGTCACTTGCTAATAGAATCTATGATCTAGCCTACATGGCATGCTAGGTCTCTACACCAATGTGGTTCAACAACCTTGGCCATATCCTCACCCTATTGGGAAGGCACCTCCCCAACATACCTGACAACATATGAAAAATAGACAACAATAATTAAAAAAAAAAATTTAAATGTTACAATAAATTACATGTGCATTAAATTAGACAAAAAAATTACATGTGCATTAATCAAAAGATAACTATAATACTATCTCTTTCAATTGGTGGCTTGTCTTGACTAAATGTGATGTTAGAACATCCTTGAGTCCATCCCTATGTACAAGTATTGTACAAGATCAAGGGTGTGATAATCCTTACTAGCTAGCAACTCCAATGCATTTTAATTGACCTACCTACATAGCCACTCTAGTTGGATCCTCTTGGGAAACATATTCCCCCACATGCACATATGCACATGAATCATCAACCTAGGAGGGAGGCGGTGGAATGTTGTTCAAGTGACCAGAAACCTCTCAAAAAATAAAGTAAATATGTTTGAAGCAAACAGGAAGACAATCTTCCCATCAAACACAACACAATGACAATCTAAATCAAAACAAAATTGTCACCAAAAAATGGTAGACCACCTAATCAATCTAGGCCTCTGAAATAAACTATTTACATAGTTCATCAAAGGGTAACTATTGTGTTGCACGTCAATGTTGTAGTGTATCAGTGTTGTGACCATAATTGACAAGCACTTAATCTCTTATATATCGAATGAATGTAAATGTTACTAGCCACCAACAACCTAGAAGTCACTAGGGTCAATGATGTTTGCACTAACATATCTATGTACACATATCACCTAACTCTCTCCCACAAAGATAGGTGGAATATTAGGGAATTGGGGAAAATCCTCCCCTCTCCTAGACAACCCAATAATCCATGAATTTCTACATAGCATGATCCCAAAAATGAATCAATTGCATCAACGAGTGTGTGTTCCCCTTGAGGGATCTATCCTCCTCATAAAACTTGAGGAGGCCAACATTCCTCAAAAGGACATGCATATGTGTTGTAATAGGGCAAGGGTACATATCTATATCCCTCTCTTAGGCCTCCCACTCACATACAAAGTTGTATGGGTCGGCATACTACTGGAGTTGTCATCATCATTGTCTCTAATTCACATAAAATTTCATTAGGCACATATATAAAACATAAACAATCGATACTAAATTATGATTTTAATATTTATAAAAAGTTGCAATCAATTTTTTTGTTAAAAAATTGTGTAAAACGCATCGGTGCACCTTAAAAACATAGATGAACCATCAGTGGTGTGTAGTAATAATAAACACACCATAATTGGTGCTCCTAATAAAAATTAATGCACCATGAAAGTGTATAATTGGTGCTCAAATTCTACATTCTTGTTGTCTCTTCTTGCACCAATTGTAGGATTAGAATAACGCTTATTGGTAGAGGTTCCCCTTGGGGTCTTTTTGTAGCAGTAGTTGGGAGGTATGTTCTTCTATTCCACAGTATTCTTTAAGCCCATTTGCTCATAATTATGGGTAATTGGAACATTATGAGAGTAGGGACATAGAACCTCCGCAGGTCGAGGACATGGAGGTGAATGATTTTGAAGACATACATAGGATTTTTCTCTGGGTGTGCTCTCTTAGCTCAATAGTATCCTTTGCTTTGGATACCCTGGTTTGGCACAGGGTTTTGATTGGGAAAATTCAGGATGAAGTTGATGCTTTAAGAAGTCAAAATGAAGCAATGCAAATGCAAATATCTTAGAGGGATGTGAGTCGAGGGAATTCTCTTCCAGAAAGGAGAGTAGGTGGCGAGGCAACATCGATAGTGGCACCAATTCTGGACTTTAATATTCATGTGGCATCTTCTGAGGACGAGGATCAAATGGGAATGGATTACATTCAACATGGAAATGATAGTGAGATGAATCCTAATGAAACTCCTTGAGAATGTTTTTCTTAACTGTTTGTATTAACCATATATATTACCGAGTTCATACTACTCAGTTTAGGTGTAGTGTTAGTAAAAGGATAGATAATAGTATAAGGAAAGAAGTAAGATGGCTAGAAGATATAGCTGAAATGGAATTATGTTTTGCTCTAAGACTCTCTTCTTGTACCAAGTGGTCTTGACCACACATTTTTAATGAATAAAATCTCCCAGTTATTGTCAAAAAAAAATACTAAGAAGCATTGTGCACGATGACTCCTAATATTAGAAAGAGCACCAAAAAAAAGTGAGATTTTTTATTTTTGTGTTTGACCAATGCACTCCACATCAAGAAATGTTTCACGCAGTGTAGTGCAAACTAAATGGCTTGAATGCACTACACATAATTTAAAAAAAAAAAACAAGTTTAAACCAAACTCTAAATTTTAATCCAATAAAAATGTAAATGAGGAGATATTAAACGATTTTCCTAGTCTCTTCCTTATCGAGTGGGCATGGTTGTTGCATAAACAAAAAATGAAAACATGGTACCGCTTTGCAAAATTTTAAAATGAATCAAATCCACTGACGAAGTGAAGTACTTGAGCAATTTGGTAACACAATAGCACCAACAATGGGGTGGTCATATAAGGATGGTGAGTATCAATGATTGTATGCTTGGAAGCACTGAAGAAAATGTAAGAATGAAATTACGTTTTGGTAAAAAAAAATATTGTACCCTACATCGACGCGCTCGACATTAAGACACACTAGTGCACTCCAATGTTCTTGGTGCAACATTATGTTTTTTAAAAATTTATAGATCGATGCATCATTTCCTAAGGTGCACTAGGGTGTGTGGAGCTATTAAGCACACTGATTGGTTTTTGAAATTTGTTTAAAATAGAAACCTATAGTTTATAACAAAATGTCTAAACCTACTTCGGTGCTTCTTAATATAGACACACTAGCGCACTCTTAGTCTAATGATGCACCATAATAAGTGTTATCATAGAATAATGAAATGTTTTCAGTGTACCTATATAGGGAACATACCGGTGCTCCTTCTATGGGAGCATATTAATACATTTTTGTAATCTTTTAAACAAAAACCAATATATTATAGCAAAAAGTATAAACCTCATTTATTGCATTGTATATAGTAACACATTGGTGTATTTATAAGTTTCAAACTCACCAATGAGAGTGTGTTTAAAATTAAAGTACATCGGTAAAATATTTTATTAGTGTTCTTGATACGATTTAAATACATTGAAGAAAAAACCTCTACTAAAACCTCTGGTGTCCTACCTCCACTAGCAGCCTCTGTTATAAATAGACAAGGGAGAATTTTTTGGGGGAAGGTTCCACAAAAAAATATGTGAGAAGGTGTTTTCCTTGTAGTGTATGTGCATGTTGTTCCCTAAAGAGTGTTTCCAAATATTACCAATTGCTTATGGAGAATGATTGAATGGAATGAAACATCAAACAACTTCTCCCTCTAATGTTCTAACAAACATCATGATAGTTATGTCCTCATGAAGTATTGGTATGATGGGACCAAAACTAAAGAAGCATTGGATATGATCGTCGGATTTTACATGTCTATCACCATTCAAACAAAACATTAACACATGGTCGATATTGGGAAAATCATGCAAATATTCCCCTAAATTCAGGGGCAAAGAACATTTCCATGGATAAAACATGATCTCTAGATGAGGAACAAAGTCATTGCTTTGTGAGTTACATCACATGACTTAGTTCTCAACTCTATGGATGTTGAAGTATTTGTACCAAAGGAAAATGTTTCCAATATAAAGTACAATGATATAAGAAAATATTAAGGCATGGGAAATAAATTTTGATGGAAGGTAAGGTTACCTAGTCTGATGAGATATCCAAAAGAGAACTCGATTACAAAATCCTCCAAAGAAATCAAGAAAACAACTTATGAGTCTTGTCTTGGTTTTTCTGTCAAAATATGGGGGGAATGAATGAGATAAGAGACCTAAAGAGTGAAACCTAGAGATTCTAAATTTGATCCTCAATGTACAGTTTGGGATATGTGAAAAAAAAAAGATATTTGCAAGTGTCCATAGTGAAGTCACTAGAAAATGGTATGTTATAAGGAAGATCCATCGGTTAGGATGGATCCTACCTATTTTGTGATCGAGCCAATTAGTCAGCTTTTAGTAGCTTATAATAAGTTAGAGGTTACGTACACCTCATGGGATTTTTTTTTTTGAGACAATGAGAGGAGAAAGAAGGAGAGGTGAGGGACTTGTGTGCAAACCCTCTTAGGACCACCCAGTAGGATATTGTCCTACCTCAACTCCCTGGAGGGCCTAAAAGGCTCATGAATGATGAAATTATGGAGGCTAAGGGGATGATGAGCTCACTTATTTTAGACTAGAAAACTAAAAAGAAATATAGCAATCTATTAACACCCTTAGACTTTAAAAAAATTGGTTTAAACTAGTTCCCTAGGTTAATTATGTCATGTCCAGCTGAAGAGATCCCTCGATCTTGGCTCCCCAAGATCTAGATAATAAAAAACCATACTTCGAGGGTATATCAACGATAACTACATCCATTAGGACACTTTTCACCGGAATCTAGGCGAGAGTGACTACTAAATCTTTGATCATTCCCATGCATTTAACTCTCCTTGAATCGAATGAGTAAAGATCTCCATAGGGTCTGGTGAT
>CBVK0103358805.1:0-16209 GCA_900067695.1 Picea abies | reverse complement strand
GACTCTCTAAATCTGAAAATTTTATCATTTTGGTTATTTTCTTTTGGTACACAGGGTTCTTCGCCAACTCGACCAAAGGTATTGGTATCTTGATCTTATTTATCTCGTTTTCTAGGCATAAACTTCCTGCAACTCTATCCATTTCCTTGGCTAAAACTTCAGACTCTTTATTTTCTGATTTATTTGTTTGCACTGTTTTATTTTGGATGGTTCTGGTTTCTGGTGTTTGCATTTCAACTGTCTTAGTTCTTCTCACTTGGGTTTTAGCCTCCTTTACGTTGGTATTCTCTGACTCTACCCCTTTGTTATTTCGCATCTCGGTCTCTTTCTGGGAAATTATCTAGGTGAAAAACATATTCGAGGATGGGTGAAAAGGGATCAAATAATCTTTTCAAACCAATAACCCTTTCATTTCATATGGATGGAATTTACAAACAAAAAACTTAAATAGGTGAATAGTGAGTTGTTCGCACTCAAACGAGCCAAAAGACAAGCCTAAAATTGCTTGGAAAGTGAAATGAACAAGGTAGAAATGAGTTGAGTAAAAATAATCAAATTTGGTAACTTAAAACATCTCTGTAATAGGATTCTATAACCACTAGATTTTTTGGAAAGACAATAAAATTCCTTTTAGATTTTGTGTAAGACCTATCTCATGTGCAACTCTCCTAGTGGCGAGTGAAATGGATTAATGTTGAAATTTTGGCAAACTATGCTTACATTTGACGAAATTTGATTTTATTAACCTGGCCATGTACTTTGATGATATGGGAGGGATTCAAACTCAAAAATAAGCCAGGGATGGCCTCTCCAAAGACCAAAATATAGGAAGCTTGAAACAAGCCAAATAAGGTCGAATTGAACCTGCTTGTGTGCCAACAAGATCCTATTGGGCACTCTAGCCTTTATCGATTTGATGAGCATGTTTTTGTGGGTGATAGTATGTTTAATGGGGTAAGATCCATATTGACAATGACTCCTACAGTCTTCTTTAACTAGAACTGGTATTTAAATATCATGTTGAACCCAAAAGAAATTTTTGAGTCAACAACCTCCCCCAAATTTAGTTCATCAATTTTAGAGCCTCTAGAGATAAAACTTATTGTGATGGTTCATCACTAATTATGTTAATATTGTATATGAAAGGCTTCATATACCTTTTACGAAAAGGAGTTCCATTTCTATGAGATGATTAAGCACAACACTTGTACAAAGCTTTGAAGAAAGTTCTGATATTGGACCCATATTTTAGTCCTCCATACTACAATAGGGTTTATGTTTTGTATTTAGTGGCATATAAATCTAAAATTAGTAATGTTTTGGTTTAGGAAGTTGATGCACACCAGGATTATGAGATTTATTATTTAAGCAAGGGGGTTGATGAAGTTGATGCACAACAGGCCTGAAGATCAACTACAAACCCTCCAAACAAGTGGAGGAGCTAAGACAAAGTCTTTAACTTTCTTAAACAAGCCCCATGAGTCCAAGAACTTGGAGGAGAAAAAAGAAAAGCAACAAACTTTTTATGCTTACCACTATTAGACATACTCAAAATCATTTTGATCGTCATTTTGATTGTTGGCATTAGCATATTGCGTTGAAGTTGATTGTTGTTTGAACTTAGACAGGTTATCATTTGGAATTCTATAATATTCTACATAATGACCAACTCAGTTACATCATATGCAAATAATATGACTCATGTCTCTGCCTCTTCCATATTGATAATTACGATTGAGAGGTATCTCTAACTTACTTCTTCTAAAATTGTTTGATCCTTGTTGAAAATTATTGCTTCCTCTTCCTTAATTGCGCCCATAACCATGTCTTCTATATGAATACTAGTTTTGATTTCCACGTCCTCTATTATTGACTAGAGCTCTTCTTCCTTTTGAAATTTCAGCTGACATTTTACTGGAACTTGCTCCTGTATAGAAAACATCTTCTCTAGTTTGTTTCTTCTTTCCAAAAGTATTATCATGTTGAGCTAACAATTCACTCAAGTGATCAAACACAATCTTTTCCATTTTTTCCAATCCATTGTAAAGTCTCTAAAAAGTGATTATAAGATGGTGGCAATCCTGCAATTAATATAGTTGCCATAAACTATCATCTACATGAGTAAACCCTCCCTTGGCTATTTCTTGTTTGATGTTTTTTTAATATTGAAATATATTCAAGTACATCACCACCTTTAGTCATTTTTTGTTGAAGCAACTTTAATAGAAGATTATCCCTTTTTGTTTTGGGTTGAGTAACAAACAATTCTTTTAAAATCTCCCCTGCAAACCATGTATCTAGGGTGTTTTCAATATGAATATACACTTCTTCATTTACAAAGGATTTTAACAATGACAAAGCCTTTTCATCTTTGAGTTCCCACTTAGCTAGTGGACCAACATCGGTGGGTTTAGTGTGTTATTTGTCTCCGCTACATATATCTTTCCACAATTCAGTGTATATTAGTGTGCTTCCCATATGTTGTCTCCAAGTTTTATAATTATTGGAGCCCTGTAATTTATCTGATTTGAAGAACAAATTTACAAGCTTTGACATATTTGTGAGTGTTTTGGTTACAGAAAATTTTATGCACCAGAAATACAAATGGACAGATCATGCACCACACAAAGATAAGGACCATAAACACAAGCTCCACTCAAAGAAAGACTATAGGGCTTGGCCTTGACCCTCTTATAATCTCTTGAAAAAAGAGATTGATTGGGATTTGTATTTTACTCTAATCAACTCTTAAAAAAAGTCTTTACAGTTTGTTTGATTTTGGGTATTGTTGCTGCTGTGATTTTGGGTATTGTTGCTGCTGTGGCTCGAACTGACATAATGACAATCTCTCTTTTGGTGCTGAGCAGATTTGTGGAGCGATTCACGTTGAACCCTCGTCTAGATGCTACAATGTGTGGGCAGAGTGTGTTGGTTCCTTCGATTTCTGCTGGTTCCTTTGACTACAAAGTGGATCAATGAAACGTCAACAGTGGCAGCAAACCCAAAGCGAACTTCTTGCAATCCGCATCCTTCGTCCCGATGCTCCTCACACCCTTCATTTAAGTCGAATCTGTTGTATATGCCATGCGATTCAGGCTGCTGTAGATTAATGGATTTCGTGTGGTCGGTCCGATTTGGGCTGAAGAAAAGAGGCATGGGCACCTTATGGGACCGAGGGTTTTAATAGTACGTTTCGTCTGCTGAGAGTCGTGGCAGAAATGGCCCCAACATCAACATGTTCAAGAGAAAGATAACTATTAGCTATGGAACTAATAAAACCATTACAACCAATAGACAGATCCTCAAAAGAAGTGTGGGAAAACGTAACCTCATACCCCTGTAATGGGGACTAAACAAACTAAAGAGCAACCTCAATCAATTGTTTGAGAGATGTGCTCATAGACTACTCCTTTGAATCAATAGCAACACCATTGGACAAAATCCTAATGCACGCCTTAGCCCCATTGGCCTCCACACCCATCTCACAAGCACTAAAAGTAGTACCCTCGTCATGCATAGGAGGGGACAACAAGGGAAGCTCACCAATGGTTGACAACTCCACACCCATCTCGCAAGCACTAAAAGTAGTACCCTCGTCATGCATAGGAGGGGACAACAAGGGAAGCTCACCAATGGTTGACAACTCCACACCCATATCACAAGCACTAAAAGTAGTACCCTCGTCATGCATAGGAGGGGACAACAAGGGAAGCTCACCAATGGTTGACAACTCCAAACAAAAGCTAGAGTGTGACTTTGAAATAACAACCAAAGCCTCCACATCCTTAATAGTAGCAAGTAAAGGAATAATGAATGAAATTTTCTATGAGGTTGCTAAGTCCATCAACGACTAGTGCATTGTCTCCCAAAATAAGAAAATTAATAAATAATAGAAGAGGATGGCCCTCCAACACACACAAGTGAAAACCCTTACCATAATACTAACCAATTTGTAAACCATCAACAAGACACACATCTTGAGAATCATCATTGACCTTCTCCAAAAAAGGAGAGGAACCCAAAGCTTGCTCAAAAACAACCTTTGGTGTTGGAGGAGATGAATATGAATTGACATCCCTCTGCTTCATGTAAGTGATAGCCCGCTAAGACAATCCCACAAAATGAGACCAGTAGCATGACAGAAGCAACACATGAACAAGATCTTCTCATAATCCATGTCTATAAACAAATACAACTCCGCACACACCAAAGAGACCCAATCAAGAAGACCCCATTCATTCTTAGAAGAACAACCACTCAAGGAACCCCCTTCTCTATCTAGGGTTTTGAGAATAACTCACTAGAACTCCCCAATATAATCCCCAATAAATTTCAAAATATTGGCACATACTAGATGAGGAGGTAAACTAGCTAGACACACCCATAACAACTGCAAATCCTAAAAATCCATAGAGGAATCAAAATGCCCATACCATAGCATGAGGGCCAAACCAAATTCACCATAGCACTAGAGACCCTTCTACAATATAGCATCTCAATCCTCCATAAACTCAATAATAAAAGAGAAACCATGTTGGGAAGAGAGGGATTTCTCCTCAAAAAATGCCCATACGGGCCTTCATCCCACATTAGCTCAACTCCTTCAAGAATACACTCAAATGGAAGATCGATTGTCTTTCCACCATATTTGACTTGAACGTAATGCTTGGTCCAAATTCAAGGATGATCAGACATATCAGAAGGAAATTTAGCACCATCAACAACTTTAATACTAGGCTCTAAAACGGCCAAAAGACCTAAATGAAGAACCCCCACCATAAACCCTAACACCTTTGACCCGCATCGCTCTCCCAATAGCATAGTGTATTATCATGTAAAGTACACTTGAAAATACACAACTTATATGAATTTACGACATAAATTTTCAATGCCCATCAACTTCCATACATGGTGACAAGGAAATTAAAATGCAAGAAAGATGGATCTGGTAAATCATTTGCTTATAAAAAAAATTAATTATAATTTTTTGCAAATATATTACATTAGTGAATGGTTATTTTAGTTTTTCCCCAAAACAATGCAAATTAATAAAATAAAAGAACATTTAAAAAAATGTACAAGTACATTATCTTTAAAAGTTAACAATGTTTAACACTCTCTCTTTTATTTTTTTTCCTTTTCTTCTTTTTCAGATGAAAAAAATGTATTGGTTTTGTTGATAGTAAAAGCAATAAACTTGTATGGCTCGAGAGCCTACACTTATTAATTAATCTATCTAACATAGAGACGAGAGAAAAAAACAACTAGAAGAATGTATGTTGTGAAAGAGCATAAGAGCTAGTATGTCAAAAAAAGAATGTATGTTGTGAAAGAGCATAAGAGCTAGTATGTCAAAAAAAAAAAAATAGAAAAGCATGCATATTGTGAAAGAGAAGTATTTCAAAAAATAGAAGAGCATGCATATTGTGAAAAGAGAAATAGATTGTTCCATGTTCTATTGGAAATATTTTGTGGCAAAGACCTTAGAAAGAGACATGTAGGTTCTTCTAAAAGATGGTTGTGTTGTAGTTGTAATGGCTATCTCCCTTGAGTTATCAAAATTAGTTGACTTACAACTATGTCAATCGTAAGTTTACCTAGGATGTTTGCATCAACATTCTTCTCTATAAATTTCGAAGAAGGAAACACACTCAAATATGGAAGCCATCTCAAAAATCCTCCTCGCACTTGCATGATGTGAAAATTGCTTACCTATAAAGAGATAGACAACCAATTGATAATGACCATTGAATCACAAAAAATCTTAATCTCCTCAATATAATTCCCTTTTACAATTGAGATTAGAGTTCCAATAGCCATAATCTCTGCTTGATTGTTTGATCCTATTCTTAGGTCTAGCTTGAGGAAAATCCTTGACAAGTCCTAAGGTTGTATCTAACCCCTCACAGCACTCTGTCATAGGTTATTCCTTGTTGCACCATTAAATCTTCCTTGATTTGTGACCTCCCTTTGAGTTGGGAACCTTAGGACTTGAGGTTGCTTCTCCTTTCTTGGGGATCCTTTTAATCCTAAGCTTGCTTTCAATTTGTGGTAGACCCCTAAAGGAAAGAACATTTTCCTTTGGAATAATACAATATTATGGGCAAGCCATATAGACCAAAGAAATTGGATTGTCATAGCTTAAACCTCCTACTTCTTTCCATGAGAGAAATGTTCAAGTGTAGAGATCAATGACTGCCCTTCCCATTTCCCTTTTATTTTGAATAAATTCTAAATCACACTTCATATTTCTTTCGTGAAATAGAAGTGTATTGAAATATGAGGGAACGATCCTAGTGCTTCTTCACATAGTGGGACTCTTTCACGGTGTTTCCAATTCCTTCTTTGAATATTATCCCAACTCAAAATGGAGTTGGGGAGAGCCATCCACAAAAAATGTTTAGCCTTTGGTGGGCCACTTCACCTTCTAAATGTTGGTCCACCACCAATCCATTTAATTTGTTATTATTGACCTAAACAAGATTGTGTATCCTAGATTAATTGAATAAGTACCCTTGATAGGGTTTGCACCCCATAGTAGGGTGTCCTCTTCATTCCTTAGCTTTTGATTGGCTCTAGTCACTTGTGCTTTGAATATTATCCATTGTTCTACTACCTCTCCCATGAGTCCTAACTTGTTGCCAAAGAGCCATATCTATCTAGTGAAGGATGTGTTAAATGGATAACAACATATGAGGTGTGAATTGGATGTCTAATGCTAAGTTCATCATATAATAGCCTAGTCATTTTGTATTTTGTTTCCTTCCTCGTCCACTCATCTTTTCCAATCTAAACAGATTTTCCATCCCTTGTTCTACAATAGAGAAAGGGCCAATGATGTTGAATGAGGCAATCAATTCCTTCCAAAAATTTGAACCATCCTTGGCATGCTTAGTGATGGTCCTCATCCATTCCTCAATTGAACTTGGGAAAATATGTTTGTGATGCATAAGTTTTTTCAAAAGACCTTTCTTCAATAGGAGTTTCCACACTCCCTTTCATAACTAGAGCCTTTGAGAAGTAGCATATATTTTACTACATCACCCACCTTTATCCGTGGGCTTTGATACATTCTCCCACTATAATAGAAATGTCTCCACACTCTCAATTCCCCCATCACAAATACCTAAATACGATTTTTCTAATACCATTGAGGGTTCTTTCAAGCATGCTTGCTAAAGAGAGGCAATGAAGATGTATCACATTTAAAACACTATTTAGGAAAATCCTTCCAACTATGAGTCTAGTGAGAAATTCTTGCTTGGATTTTATTTAAAACCCAAATCTAGTCCTTGTAGATATAGTTATCAGGATTCAAGCGGAACCCTAGGTCTATTATGTTGCCTTCAAAATAATTTATTGTATAAGGAAGGTAATATTGAATCATACCTCTTTGAACTTGATTGACTCTATTATATTGAATTGAGGATTTCTTCAAGTTTATCTCCATGTCAATTTCTTTATAGAGCACTTTTGGAATACTCCCAAATTATGTTGCATGTGTTAATGATCCATTACTAAATAGTAGAAGGTCATCCACAAACATTAGATGATAAGTCTTTCCCTAGTAGTGAAATCAATTCCCCTTAAGGTTCTAACTCAGATCCTTCTTGCAATAGTCGACTAAGTCCTTCATATACCAAGAGGAAGAGGAGGGAAGACAACAAACATCCCTTCCTCAAACCTCTAGATGGGTGAAATTTTTTTGTGGCTTAGCCACTAATCATGACTGCATAAGAAACTGAGTTATAGTCTAACTTGGTTTAGTTGATAAGAAAGGGGGAGAACCCAACCTGCATCATTATGAGGTGGAGGTACAACCAACTAATTATATGGAAGACTCTAGATTGACCAAATTTAACTATGAATGCTTTCCTATGCCCCACCTTGACCGAGTGCATGACCTCTGTATGTCTTTCTAGTAGGATCTTGGATATATGTTCCTTCTAGAAATCCCATTTTATTTTGTAATATCACTTTTTGACATTATATACTTGAGTACAAAACAGCCTAGTCTGAATAGTAAGTTTGTAAATAGAGTTACATAATGATATGGACCTTTACTGATTGAAATGAATTGGATCATTATCTTTCGATATTGTGAATACGAAATTTGAGTTGAATGCTTGAAGGATCTTACCATTGTTTATGAATTCCTCTATGACCTTAATGATGTCCATTCTAAAGATATCTAAGAAACCCATAAAAAAAACAACTAGAAAGCCATCATGTCCTGGCCTTTTATCCTTTTGGAGATTGTTATGTATTTGAGTTAAATCATTCATTTCCCTCAACCAACATAAATCAACATTCCCCCCGCATGGGGTGTCATGGATGCATTAAAAGCACAAGTGAGCCCTCGCCCCCTCCCCCTCCACCTAGCCCCCCGCACTGCCGACAATTTCCATCCGCCTCCATCACCTCCCCGTGCGAGTTAAGCTCTCCTGCCCCTATCTTATCTCGACACTTGATTTGTATCATCCTAGCATTTGACTCATGATCTTTCTCTCACTTCACCTATTCGATCCTCCTATCCTTTGCATGTCGTCTGGGAAGGTGGTGGATCGACTCTACTTAATGATGGATACAGACCATATCCTCGTCAATTATGGGCACAACCTCTACTTATGGCTCCTGGATTTCAGTGGCTTTGTTCTATGTGTCCCTCTTTGGCTTTCTTTTTGCTTGTCTTTGGTTGTTCGCCTTCGTCATCCCATGCCTCCCTCCACGTATTCTTTGCTCCACCATGCAGTGGAAACTTCCTCCACCTCCCTGCTCCCTCATCTTTCACTCTTCTTTCCCTATTCCTTTGATATGGAAAGAGGAATCTCCTCCTACCAAGGTCGTGGTGGTGCCTCGCGCAAACCCAAAACTCAATTGAGATTTCCCTTGGTGGACATGGTCAAAAGCTCAGTTGACTCCTACCGCTCTGTCACCCCTCCAAAAATTCAAACAGAGATGGACCTGACTGAGGCAGATGTTTGTGTCCTTAGGAGATTCATCCTTGGTGAAGAGGTTAGGGAGACCACCAACCCATGGGTTCTTGATACTAGCACCATCTGAGGGCAGACCTCATAGTATTTGAAAACGATGGATATTTATTGGCATATGAAGACCCTGATGGGTCGAGTTCTGTTGGACCATCATGAAGCTCATCAAGAAATTCCCATGCATCTCGACGAAGTGAAACTCCAGGTTAAGTTGGTCAACCACAAGTTGAACCAGATTGCAGATAAGTTGGCTAGTATGGACTTGTCCAATTTGGACTATGCCCAGCCCCAAAATTCCAACAGCAGAAGGCAGAACCATTAGCTAAGTCTTTTATGATGTTCCATCTATGTTTTTTGTTGAATTACATGAGAGGTATGGGTTTACCACCTCCTTATAGTAGATTAAATAAGAAGAATAAGACAGACAATGGAACTAGAAGTCATCTTTGTTTTAGTTTATCATTTACAGGAATTAGATATATCAAGCAAACTCAAAATGACATTGTTATATTTTGTTGTTGGTATGGTTTCCCTGCGGGCAGGCCAGCACTAAAAATTTTGTATATTATCTTCTCATTAGTAATATAAAGACTCGGGATTATTGACAAAAAAAAACATAAATCAGCATTCAAATCTTCATCTACCCATCTAGTGAAAACCTGAAAACCATAGCCATTTCTAAGACATCCCTTGTGGTTTCATTCCAATACTGTGTATAGATATTTGGGAAATAAGTAGTTGTTGATTTGCTAATATCTAAGAAGTTTTCGCAAAAATCACCTCTTTATTTGTATATTCTCCATAATGTATTATAGGTTTATGTATTCTCCATGATTTGTTATAGGTTAACTTTTGGCTTTTGCTTTTTGTATAAGAAAGTGGTATTGTCGGTCCCCACCTCAAGCCATATTTCCCTGCTCTTCATTCTCTATCATGCCTCCTCCCAGTCTAGGAGATTGTTCCTTTTATATCAAAATGTCCTTGTGTTTTTTTAGATGTTCTATCTAAAACCCATTCTCCAAAGTCATCTCCTAGATGTTAGCAATATATCCTTCCACTTCATAAAGTTGGTGTTCCTCTACATGCTTAAAGTTATTTTTCACCCACTCTTTGGTGACTCTTTTGGCCTTGATAATATTTATTTGAAAATGATCCATGGAATATCCTCCATCCCCTATTGTGTAGGGGTTCAGTTATTGTTGATGAGGTCCACATAGTCTAGGAAATCAAACCAATAAGGATCAAATTTAAATAGAATTGGCATTTTCCTATTTTCATTTTAAAATTCTAAAATGATGTTTGAGTTATTCAATCCTCCATATGAAACTATGGTAGATTTTTACTTTCCCACCATAGAAATAAAAGTGTCCTTCATAAGTAATATGTCCAATCTTTTCCTAATGAATTGTTGTGTTGACCTATTATTCATCCATCTTGGGGTAAGAATGATTAGTTCCACATAGTCTTCAAAAAGAGTTAGGAGGAAGTTCAATAGGGAGTAATTCCTTTCTCTTTTTCCCTAACTTATCTTGTTATTGACTATAGAATTTAAATTAGTATGATCAAAGGGGACTAGAGCAATCCATGATGCTTGAGTACCTCCCAAAACTCTTACTAGTGTTCTTGAGACTTATAGATAATTAGAAGATTCAAATGTTGGTTGTGTTCCTTAGAGAATATAGTGACCATCATTGCATTGTCAAATTTTAGGCTCTCAACAAGTTGAAAACCCTATGTGCAGTCTATCATCGATCCTCTAAAGACACCTTGTACACTGGAACATTCAAAATTTCACTCTATAAAAAAATCCCAAGTGAGAGTTTACAGTTTTTCTTGGATTGTGGTCTCTTGAATAAAAAATATTATTGGTTTATGAACAAAAATTATCGTTCCAAGGGAACAAATCCTACAAGCACTTCCCAAGCCCCAATTGTTGATTGATATTATTATCATTGGGGTGTTGTATGGGGGGGTTCCCTTTCTCTATGTGCCTCGAAAATAATTTTCTCCTTAGCTTCATGAACCTCCCTTCCTTCTTGTTTTATAGCTAATGTTGTGTTTGATATTCTTCTTTGAGTATTTCACCCTCATCCTAACTTATAGCATCTTCCAAGCCTCCTTTAATAATATAGGATGATCCCCAACCTCTTGATTTCCTCGATCTTGTGAGGTATTTGTGGTTGGAGGGAATTTCACCTGACAATTGTTCTTAGTTCATGGGTGAATTTAGGTCCACCACACTTCTATATATAACCTTTTACCCATGTCCTTCTCTACCAAAAGAAGGTGAACAACGCTCGGTTTGAATAGTTGTCTTTGGGCCCTAGCCTCTATTGTCATTTGAGGTGTGCCTCAGGGTCTCCATCAATGGCCTTTTCATAGTGGAAGTTTTTGTTTGTTCCACCAACCTTCAGGTATATTATGGATCCTTATTCATGTTGCAAAAGGAGTAGCATGAAACCTCCATTGGGCCCTTTCCCTTCTCCTTCTCTGCCCAATGCACTAAAACCATACCATTGGTAAACTACCCCTTCGAGGTGGGAGTTAAGTGCATTGGGCTATATCACTTACCTAGTTCTTGTGCTTCTACCTACACATATTCCTCCTCCCATTTTCCTTCAACTAGCCTACAAGGGAAAGCATACCTAAGATGGCCATGTTCTTTACATATCAAACATCTAAATGTTATGGCGATGTATTCTAATAACTACTAGTGAGAGCACAATCCATCCTTCAAAAGTATTCCTTCTAGGAAACCCTCATTGGGATTAACTTCCACACATATTCTAGTTATTATATATTTTTCCATTGTCAATGATTTTTCATCGATATAGAGGAAGGTTCCCATCATGTTCCTTGTCATTTTCAGTATCTCTAGGTTCCAATACTCGAGCATGAGATGAGGAAGTTTTATCCAAATATAGAGCTTGTTTATTTCTACCTTATATGATTGAACCATAGTTCCACGGGAAGCATGGTTGAAATTTGGGCCTCCTTCTTTAACTATGTCTTTATCCTCTCCACTTTTGAAGAGATATGTTATAAATCCTCTCAAAACCATGTGGATTTTAGGTGTATATTCTAGAGTCTTTCCCCATGTTGTAGAGACCTATCGTCTTTTTCATAAGTTCTCTAGAATTGAAATGTCCAATGAAAGGCTTGGTATGAGTGTTTTATTATAGTTTCCTCCACCAAACCTTCCTATAGCTCCATTTGCATATCAATATTCCTTCGCTTAACACACTTGGTAGTGTGTTTTCTCCATTTCACTATAACAAATTTCATGTAGGCATTCTTTGTCCCCTCCTTCCTTCCTAACCCCTTGTGTGCTCTCTCATTTTATATAAGCCCTTTTTTGGGTTATGTTTTGTTCAATGAGAAGGGTAAAGAGTCCTTTCAAGAGGAAATCCTATAGAGGTGCATCCAACCTTTCATTATAGGTGACATTATCTTCATCCTCTCTCTAGTCCTAGTAATGATTAAGAGAGGAGATTGGCTCTCACCTTTTATATCTCCCTTGGCTTGTTTCGATTGATCATGATTGAACTTCAAGATGGTGTAGAGGTTAATCGTGGAGTCTGTCACTATTTGTACTCCATTTTTTGGTCCGAGCTCTCCTTTCATTCCTTTATAAACGTATTGATTCCACTTATATTCAAACTACTTCCACAATGGATGCTCAATGAAATATCCCCCATTTCAAGAATGGAGATCAGGGCATCCTCAATGCCCTCTGGTTTAGAAGCCTTAATCTTTGACCTAGGGTTAATCTTCTCTTTTTTCTCCCTATCATCTATTTCTCTCTTCGACACTTACCACTTTTTACTTTAAACAATGCCCATGGGAAAACTTGTAGGTACTTCCTTGCATTTATGGGTGGAACTTAGTGCAAACCCAAATCTTCTCTTTTTTCTCCCTATCATCTATTTCTCACTTCGACACTTACCACTTCTTACTTTAAACAATGCCCATGGGAAAACTTTTAGGTACTTCCTTGCATTTATGGGTGGAACTTAGTGCAAACCCATCAATGTTGATTATGGTGTCAACAACTTGTTAATAGATCATATATAACTCATCAATAATCAACTCATTAAGAGAAAACATGTTAGAAAGTGGGATTTGAACCTGGGTGGGGAGGGTAACAACTTTTCCTCATAAACACTCCATCTACACCCAATTGATATATATATATATATATATTGTGTGTGTGTGTGTAAATTGGTTCTAGACCGAGCGGTTAGGAGGAGGAGTTATCCTCCCCACCTAGGTTTGATTCTTGCAAGTGACATGTTGAGTTCTTAATGAGTATATTGTTGTAATGGCCTCGAGCCCTCTGACAAAGCCTTGTGCTTATGTGGAGTTTGGTTAACCATGGGTACCATCCTTAGAATGAGGGGAAGTGACTAGTGGAATTCTCTGAGATGTGCATTTTAAGGAAAAGTGTTTGTGTACATACATATGTATACATATATAGACATACATATACATACAGACATACATACATACATATCTGCATATATGCATGTATATGTATGTGTGTGTGTCTGTACACACACACACACACAATGCAAATTAAACAAAAGACAGGGGATTACACAAATTATCATTCATCTTTCATTTCATTATTCTCCCAAACTATTGGAACCAATTTGGAAATTTGGTTTTTGTGTAGCGACGAAGTGGGAAAGGCATTTTTGGCTGGAAGAGTTGGGTTTTTCACTACAAATTTGGATAAATTTGACAATTTTATACCATTAAATGTTGGGAGACGGGTTGTGGTTTGGATTTTGATGGTAGATGTGGGTAAGTTAGGTCTTTTGGTGCCACAATAAGGTGAGAGATGGACCTTTGGTGCCACTTCTTAGCATTTCATTATTAATTTATGGAAAATGTTTGGAAATTGTGGCAATTTAGGGCTATAGGGATTATTGTTGCTCTATGTAGATAAGCCATAGAAGATTGAAGTAAATTTCATTGTCTATATGCAAGGTTTCTTAACCATAATGGAGAGAGAAATGTGACTTCTACATAACTAGAGTTTGAAAGGGATTTTAGCACTAAAGTTAAATGCATCTCTAAAGAAATTGGGTGATTCACTCTCAAAGGTTGGGACAAATTCATATGTGTGTGGATATTTCAAATCCATGTAAATGTTTGTCGATGCTCTATTATTTCAGGTGAGAGGGAATTGGGTTTTTTCCCAATCTAACATTTGGGTTTTCTCCTAAATCTCATAAGTTGTTCTTAACACATATAGTTTAGTATCATTTAATGTATCTTGTTAATTTCTTTTTTTTAGAAAGCAAATTTGTTTATGAGTAGATGATAACAAATGGCATGGATTTCAAACATTATTCAATAATGGAATTGGAATTGGAATTGGAACTGGAACTAGATTATTCAAATGGTGGGATTACTACAATTCATACTCTTAACCACATTGTTTGCCACAAATTCCATTATCATTTCAACATCCATTTATGTCTTAACTTTCTCAAGATCTGCGAATTTTGGTTCCAAGTCCTAAAGTTTGGGTGGTTTGGGTAGTAGGATTAAGATTTGAATAGTATCATGGTGTTTAATGGGCATTGAGGCCTAAGTAAATTGGTTGTGTCCCTATGGATATTTTTTTGTGTCTTAATAGGTATTGAAATTGAATGATATAATGAAGATTCATTAAAGGAGATAAAGGAGGATGTTATAATGGGCAATGGAGAAGTTGTTGCCACTCTTGTGTGTGTTCTTGTTAATGCTTGCTTAGTTTCCATGTCAGTTCAATCTTAACTTTACCAATATTTTTTGTGAGGAAATGTCTTCTTCTTTTTTTCTATCTAACTGTATAATTAATCAACCATGCATTCTATATAAGTGTATATTTAAGTCTACACATCAAACCCATGTAGAAAGTACAACAATCTAGTGCAGAAACTATTACAAACTATTATGAGATAATTATTTTGGTTATTGGATGGGTTCCATGCTTGATTATTTTTTATTGTGAATTAATGGGTTAATGTCAGTGCCTCAGTGGGTGCCTTTTTTGTTCACACAAGTGAGAATGGAAAAAAGACAACCAAATCATTCACCATACACGCTCAAGTGAAAATATGATGCATGAGAAAATGTATGGTTAATGTTGTGGATGTAAAAAGAAGGCATATGTCTAGCTTGCACTGCAACCCTTCAATGTACTCCAATTTTTATTCTAGCCAAGGCATGTTATAGATATCTATAATAAGTATAGTGAATTAGTGAATAACTAGACTAAATTTGTTGACATTGATCAATCGACCAACTATAAAGAAAAAGGCAATGTTGTTAAATCTATTGTTAAGTAAGAAGTGGTTATGCTTTGTAATAGGTAGTTTATGAAATTGTATAACTCATGGATTCTACTTGTAGCTAATGTGGAGGCATTGAAAATGGATAAAAGGAATATAGAGTTAGACACATTGTAATAGATGGAGGATGAGATGAGATAGTGTTGCCTCCACTATAGACTTCATTATTTACCTACTATATAATCCTATTCTCTCATTATCTGCATAATTTATTATACTATTTGTATGTGTGTTCATCTTGTTGCTTATTGCATGTCTATAATATGTTAGAGGAATGTATGTCTATGGTGTTTATTTTAACACCAACATCATCAATAGATATCCACATGGTCTACTACCTGACATGGTTGAATTTTTCTTTTCTCAAAGGTCATGTCTTCCCAAGGAGTTACATCACACATTATTATAATCTCTAGTTACTTTTCTATATTGAAGTTATATAATTTGTTACACATGCTAGTAATTTTTTTTTAATTTGTTTATTTCCATTAGTACTGATTGGTTGAAAAGAATTTGGTTTTATTTTGTATTTAGCGCCTATATTGTTGGAGATAAGGCATCTCAAAAACATATATTGTTCATCTTTCAATTCATTTATTTTTCATAATATGTGAATGGGTTCCATTGGGTTTTTAGCTTTTAACGCGAGTGGATTGTAGTTATTGCATTTTTCTCTATGCTAATAAGAGGAAGAACAATTGCAGTTTGTTGTGGGTGTGAATGGGATGGCCTTCCAATCCCATATAAAGTATCCCAACCGATGAAGTCAATATTTGTAAAAAAAAATCTATTTCTCTCCAATGTGCAGGTTGTTGTTTGAAAACATATTGAACCCTTTTTAAAATAGTTACTTTAGATAAGAGTTTATTTTAAAG
>CBVK0103358785.1:0-27352 GCA_900067695.1 Picea abies | reverse complement strand
TCTAGGAAAGATTTTTTTTTTTTTTCCGGCTAGGTTGTCTAAAACCTGATCAATAAATGGCAGAGGGAAATGATCCTTCTGTGTGGCCTTATTCAGGGCTCTATAGTCCACATACACTCTCCACTTACCATTATTTTTAGGCACAATAACCAACAGTGATACCTACTCGTTGTCTGATATAGGATAGATGAATCCGGCGTTAAGAAGTTTCTGAAGTTCTTCCTTAACAATTTATTTAAGGTTTGGGTTCATCCTCCTTTGTGGTTGGAAAATGGGTTGAAATTCTTCTTTGATGTATATATGGTGGGTGCATAGTTAAGAGGGAATTCCTTTCATATCCATGTAATCCCAGGCAAATGATTCTTTATGTATAGTTAGTAATTTCATCAATCGACGAGTTTCAGCAGTGGAGAGATCGAGATTGATGTTCAAGGTTTTTCCAGGTTCAACTTCCACATCGACGCTCTTAGAACTGACTCTAGGAAACAATTCAGTTGTTATTGTTTCATAATCTGTTGTTACATCGTTCGATGTTATAGAATTTGTTGTTACATCTGAATCAATTTGATTGTCAGCGGTTTCTGAGAACATTTCTGAGTTAGCACAGGTAGAGCACTTCCATCCTCAATGTCCATCCATAGAGAATTTTCAGGTTCTGCACTGGTTGTAGCATGAGGATACAGGGTAAGTTTTTTTGTGTCATAACCATCAGAGATGGTCATGGAACCAGATCTACAACCAATGAAAGCATCAACTGTAGATAACCATGGTTGTCCAAAAATTAGAGGATGGCCTCCAAGAAGAGATTTGGGTTTCAAAACGACAAAATCAGCAGGATACTCCCATGAGTCCACTGAAATGACTAAATCATCGATTACTCCTTCTGGTCTGATGGTAGAGCAATCAACTAGTTCTAGAATAGTAGGATTAGGTCGGATTTGTGTTCTGAGTTGCAACAACTATGTAGTTTCTATTGGCATGATGTTAATTGCTACCCTTAAGTCAACTAGTACATGTGGAATAGATGTTTGTCAAATTTTAACAGTTACTATAGGGTTTCCTGGGTCGCCATATTTAATAGGTGGAGTTTTTCCTAACATTAGCTCAGACAAATCCCCCACTACATGCACTATGAGGGGATCTTTAGGTTTTCGTCCAGGTTTCCTGATACAGAGGTCCCTCACAGTCTTGGCATAAATAGGGACATCCCTTATCACTTGTAGTAGTGGAATATTAACGTGCAGATTTTTCAATTCTCCTAGGAGATTGAAAGATGGTAATTCCACAGGCTTGGTAATTTTCAATCTTTCAGGGAATGGTGGGTCTGTTGATTCTATAATAGGTTGGTCAATTTCTTCTGTATCAGCAGATGGTCTCTCCCCTGATTCCTTATCTGATTCTGAAGAAGGAGCATCTTCAATTATTGGCTCAACGATTCTCCCTGATCTTAATTTCATTTCATCACAAGGCATAGGAGTAATAGATAAGGCTAGCACATTATGTATGTCTATGTTTTGAACGGCCTTATTATTTGGGTTTGGGTTAGGTTGCACAGGCATCTGAGGTCGTAAGGGAGGATTGTTTGGTGAGGCATTCAGTGGAAATTGTTGTTGTTGCTTCTCATACGGGGGTTGGAACTATTGTTGATAGGGGTTCGGTTGGTGATGGCTTTGATAACTGAGTTGTTGTTGAGGGCCTCTCCCGTATGGGTTCCATTTCCCATAGTGATTATGTTGTTGGGGCATAGGTGACCATGCATTGGTATCCTGATAAGAGGGTGGCATTTGATTTGGAGGGGGGGCATTCATCTGGCCATATGGTAGCTGATTGTTCCAATAATTAAATGATGGAGGAGAGCATTGAGACTTCATACCTTGACCTCTTGGCTGCCATTATCTTATTTGTGTTATTAGATAGACAACCTCTACTTCCTCATTAGTTGCCTTCATTGATGCTTTTACACCTGGTAGAGAGGGACATTGGACAGTGGCATGGTCTAATTCACAAATAAGGCATACCTGGACACTGTTCAGTGGGCACTCCCTTGGTGGATGTTTCTTTCTACAATTCGGATAGAAAATGCACAATGCTTGCTCTGATTCTGCTTGTTTCTGTTTGACCTGCAAAGTATCCATTTGTGAGGCAAAAGAGTTAATCTCTCTGTTTTGAAATTTTCTAACAGATTACCTATTTATGCTCTTGTTGCTCCTCCATTAGCTGATTTATGTACCCTTGAAAAAGTGGTATCCTTGGTAGCTGACTTATTCCTTGTAGATCCTCGAGAACATCTTTTGCAGAAATATACAATGTCCTCATAGGATACCTTAGATATATCTCCCTTGCCAAGCATATTCAGCATATCTAAACAATCTTCTCTAACTCCTTTTAGCAAAATGGTTTTCAGAATGTCCTTACTTACATCCAAATGTCCATACCTTTGTATATTATATTGGAGTCACTCCACAAAGTCTTCAAGGGTCTCTTCCTCCTTCTATGACATCTTGAATAGTTCCCTTCTTCGTTCCCTTGTTCGATAGTAGTCTTTGTATTTTTTCAAGAAAAGATGCCTCATTTGTACCCATGTTGAAATGTTTTCTCCTCCAAGGCTCATGAGCCATCTTAATGCATTACCCTTTAATGTAGCTGGAAACTGTTTAAGCTTCTGCGCAGTGGTAGTGTAGTCATAGCTTCTACACAAAATGTCAAATTCAAACAGAAACTCATCTGGATATTCAGTAGATAATCCATGAAAATTTGGGAGAGGTGAGAGAGGTATGTTTTTCATAGGAGCCATCCCTCGTGTGGGAACATTAAAAATAGGAAAAAACAGGGTAGAGATAGTTTTTTCATTGTTTACCTGATGCTCGTTGTTCTGTGGATTCTCTTGGTGGAGCTCTTCTTCATTATCCCCTTGATTCTCCACACGTTCTCTTTCTCTCCACTCAATACAAACACGTCCCACTCTTCTTTAGTGACTATCCGACCGTTGATCTGATAAACAACTTCTTCTAGATTTTCCCTGTTCCACACTATACTTCCTTGATCTTCAATTTTCTCCAGTGTTTCTTGCTGATTTGTTGGTGACAAATCTTTAGCTTCGACTTCAGCTTCATCTTCAGCCCTTGATGAGAACGATGTTTCAAGAAGGGGTATTTCTGCTGACTACGGATCACGTCTTCTTGGAGGATTTGCAGGACAAAAAATAGATCCTGAAGAGGAATCTGCTCTGGCTATAATCTCATCAACAATGGTTTGTCTCCCCGATATGTTAGGATTTCTTCCTCCACATCCTCTGGTACCTGTAAGGCTAGTATTTTGGGGGATTCGTTCTTGCGTTTCACGATACATGCAGACTATTCATTCCTAAGAAAGAAAACTAATGTGCTTACCAAAATCTATGATTATCTTCCCCGACAACGGCACCAAAATGTTGGGCACTTTAATTGTCTAATTGAATAGAAAATCAAAGTGTTCAATATAAATTGTCAACCCAGGGAAGTCTGCTATTTCAAGATAATTATGCACAGTCTATGCTAGATTACGAAAGCATCTCTAATCTAATTGTAGTAGGGAAGTTTTAAAAAAAAACCAACATTATCACTAACATAGTTCTGTTGATACAGCTGGAGTTCTATAGATTTGAAATCATAATTTCAATCTAAATTGATGAATGTATCAGAACCCTAGATTGCCTACTCTAATCCAACTTTCTAATTTACTTCTGTAGGAAGAAGCTCTATACTATTTGTAGAAAGGAAATCTACTTATTGCAAGAAGGTACTTCACACTTTTATTTCTCGGAAACAAGATTTTAACCTAATGCAGAAAAAGGGAAAGCAGTTCTCCAACAATGTTCAAAAATCAACTTCTAATTCTCATGAGACAATTTTATTTGCATCTAACAAGAAGGAACTAAACTAGTAACAACAGTTATATTCTAGAAATGTCTAACGGTTAAATCATTCCCATTTAAAACTACTAATCTAGAATTCAAAACAGAGGGGAATCGATGAGGAAGGTGGGCCCTTTCCTTCTCACTGAATCCGCTCAAAGAAATAGGTTATGGTCTGCTAAAGGAATTCAATCCACTCTTTCATTCAATTGCCAAAAATGTCCATGTACAATCAACGTTACTTTTCTTTCTCTGGTAAAAAAAACTCCTCTTCATTACCAAAGCTCTGCTATTTAAAGTCAGAGTCATTCAGTAGAACATAATCAGAATAATCTTGAGAATCCCCGATTCTCAAGCTATTTGTTTGATATCATTAATACAAAATCTAGAACTCCCCTTGATCAACATCATGAGCTAGCATCTATAATCAGTAGGTGTTTTAGCAGTCGTATAACAACAGGACTGGTGGCATATGTTGTAACAACTTCCAGGGTTGACGGGTTTCTGTTGCAGTAGTTGTGTAACAGCTTCCAAGGTTGGTGGCATCTGTTGCAGCAGTCATGTAACAACTTCCAAGATTGGCGTAGAGCTGTAACAACAACAAGTTTCTCGAAGTGGGTTGTTATAAGCATTTTGATGATTAGTTAAATCATTTCATGGGTAAAATATGTGAACGCTATCAATCAAGCATGCTAAGTAAATGAAAATATAAAAGCGAGATGAATAGTTCATACCTTGGGAAAAAGGGTCTTAGTACTCATTATAATAGTCATTTAGCTTAGGAATGAGAAGGTTGAATGGGCAAAAGATGTAGTGAAAAAGGGACATTTATGGGTCCTAACACCGAGCACCACCTTGCCACTCTGTTTTTCTAGCCACAACTAGATGGAAGATAAAACTTCCAATATTCAAGAACCAACTTGAATATCAGAGGACTACAGTCCTCCCTAGTACCACCCTTCCTCCCTGATTATGAATAAATGATTGACAAACAAACAATACAAGTATTTCAGTTCTTATGCCTTCTTCACTATTCTACAATTCTTCTCCGATCCAAAAACTGTTCTGCAGGTCTGCTCTGCTTCATGCTATTCTGCTATTATTCTATTGCTTCATGTTATTATGCTATTCTTCTCTTGCTTCTGTCTGTTCGGTGACTGTTACTCATCTCTAAGTTTTATCTCGTTCTCTGCATTCTTTCATTTTACCCTTCTTATAGTTCATGTCAATGTTTCGGTTAGAACAACCAACCTTACACAGTCACTGCATCTCTCCTTTTATGCACACCGGCCTCATCAGTTTACACCTCGAATCTCCTTGGGCAAAGGCAAAAAAATGTCTCAGCAACTGAATCGCCAACCGATCAAGAACCATGATTCCATTTCTAACTGAATCGTAATTGATCTTATTAATCATGAAAATAAACAATGACCCTTCGATCATATTCCTTATTAACCTGCACCATTGGATTACCAATGATGGATCTCACGCCTACTCCATATGCCCACTGGCTGTGACCACGAGCCTAATCAGAATACCTTTCACATTTCACATTTTGGCAATCCTGTGTCGAAGGGTCTCTACAATCCAAGTTGTGATCGTCGAAAAAGAGCTTAGCTCCACTAGCTGCACCCTCTCATATGATCACCGACGATGATCACAACCTACACAAAAAGGTGTTTTTGCATTTCGCATTTTGGTAATCCAGAGGTGAAGAGTCTTGACTCTTCATGTTTCGATCTCCCAAAAGGGGTTTAGCTTCTCTAGCTCCTCCCTCTCACATGACCACTGACGGTGACCACAGCCTATACAAAAAAGGCATTTTCACATTTTTCATTTCAGTAATCTAGAGGTGAAGAGTCTTGACTCCTCCATCTCCCGGTATCCGAAACTCCGTAATGAAGTCAGATCAACGGTCCACAATCCATGGTGATCGGATGGCTCTCCTCTGCCTCGGTACTTGAGCCTTCATGAAGTGAGTTTGAGTGGTTGCCACGTGTCACTCAGAATTATGATTTCTAGTGGCCTTAAAAGCTGAAACAATTTGACACTTGTCCTTATATGCTCACGCCACATGTCCTTGCTATTGTAAGTTGCCACCTGTCCTCACTGACGTGGTCTGCCATGATCTACCTCCTAGATCTGATGACCCAGATTTGTCTTCAATCCAATGGCTGAGATTATATCGTGATTTCGCATATCGCGAGTTCGAGAGGTTAGGAGCCTCCTTCCATTGACTTTTCAGTTAGCGAAATTATGATCTCTTTCCATGTGTACTCTGCATCCAACGGTTCACGTCATTTCACAACTTTGGAGTGTTAAATAACTCCTGGGATTATCCTCCTTGCAACTCCACTGGCTCCGACGACTGACAGGAATTCTTGAAGTAGATCTTCGATCACGATCCTTTTGGAATGATCAACGGCTATGATATTTTCAGATGATATGACAGTCCAGATCTATTCTATGATGTATCTCTTTGTATCTTATCCTGTCCTCCCATTTAACAAGATCCGAAGGTTGACAAGAATAGTGTTTTAATCCAACGAATGAGGGTATTTTTGCTAATCAACATTTCAACCTATTAGCCCCGCTTTATCTATCCTTCCACTTTGAGAGGATTTGACGGCCATTGGGGATTCTAAAGGATCCAACGATCACTATTCCTCTTCTCAGTTGATCTTTCCATTTCCATCAATGACAAACAAATATGCATACTCTACCTCTATCTGAAAACATGCCAACAATCTCCCCCTTTGGCATTGATGGCAACCACTTGAAGAACATAAGAACATCTAGCTTGACCATTGTATTATACACTTTCTCCCCCTTTGACATCAATGTCAAAGAAGAAACAATCTCCCCCTAAGATGTTGTAGTATTCTTAAGAGGTATCAGATATTCAAACAATACAATCTCCCCCTGATAGGATGGACTCTCTTAGTTTGACAGTGAGGTCACGCTCAACTTCTAGCGAAGATATCCAAAAGGTGTTGCTGCTAACGATTTAGTAAAAATATCAGCTATATGTTCTGTGGATGAATATAATTCACCTGAAAAATTCTGTTTGTAACTTGTTCTCTGAGAAAATGGTATTTTATTGGTATGTGCTTAGATTTTGAATGAAGTACAGGATTCTTAGAGAGACTGATGGCATTGGTGTTATCACAATGAAGTGGAATGGGATCAGTGTAAGTTACCTTCAAATCTACGAGAGTTTGTATCATCCATAAAATTTGAGTGCAACAAGTAGCAGCAGCAATGTATTATGCCTCTGTAGTTGATAATGAAATGGATCCTTGTTTTTTACTAAGCCATGCTACTAATGAGTCACCCAGGAAGAATGCTTCTCCACTGGTGCTTTTCCTCTCATCAACACAGTTTTCCCAATCAACGTCTGAATAAGCAGTTAACTGAAATTTCTGATTTTTGGGATACCACAGACCATATGTCATTGTGCTCTTCAAGTATTTGAATATTATTTTGACAACTACTAAATGATTTTTTTTAGGAGATGATTGATAACGACCTACCATTCTAATAGCTTGCATTATCTGAGGTCGAGATGTTGTGATGTACATAAGACTGTCTATCAGTGACCAATATGTTCTTTGATCAACATCAGGTGAAATATCATCTCTACTGAGCTTGCAACCAACCACCATTGGTGTACTAACAGAAGAAGAATCTTCCATCTGAAATTTCTTCAACATCTCTTTCAAATGTTTTCTTGAGAGATAAATATTCCTGCAGAACTTTGTTTTACTTGTAAGCCAAGAAAGTATGACAGTTCTCCTATCATGGACATCTCAAACTCTATTTCCATAGAGTTAGCAAAGCACTGGATAGAGGGTTCATTAGTACAACCAAAAATAATATCATCTACATAAACCAAAACAACTAGTAAATTATCACCTTCAGACTTAATTGTAGAGATTGTTGTCAACAATACCTTTCTTGAATCCTTTGTCTTGTAAGAATTTTTCCAGTCTATAATACCAAGATCGTGGTGCTTGTTTCAGTCCATATAGATCCTTCTTCAACTTGCATACATAGTTAGGATTATCTATCAATGAGAATCCTTCAAGGTGCTCTATATATACTTCTTCCTCTAGATCTCCATTAAGAAATGTTGACTTAACATCCATCTGATACAATTTAAAGTTCTTATGACATGAATATGCAAGAAAAATTCTAATAGCTTCCAATCTTGCCATTGGTGAAAAAGTTTCATCAAAATCCTGACCTTCAACTTGTGCATACCCTTTATAAACCAATCTGGCTTTATTTCTAACAACTTTTCCTTTTTCATTCATTTTATTTTTGAACACCCATTTGGAACCTATTACATTCTTGTCTTCAGGTCTAGGAACAAGCTCCCAAGTATTGTTCTTCTCAATCTGATCAAGCTCATCATTCATAGCTCTAATCCAATCATCATGCTGGTTGTCTTCATAAAAAAATTTAGGTTCATGCATATTTAAAAAAGCAACATGGGATTGTTCTGAGTCTTTAATCAATTTCCTTCTTGTTTGAACTCCTTTATTTATATCTCCAATTATCTGATTTTCAGTATGATTCTTTCTAACAATTCTGAGAGGTGATTTTGCTTCTTTCTGCTGATTTGTGTCAGTTGGAGTATTCGTATCTTCATCTAATTCAGATTCTTCTCTTTCTGATCCTTGGACCTATTCATCTTCGTCTTCAACTATATCTTATGTGCTTGGTTCAACATTGCTTACATTTCGTACCAGGATTTCTTCATCAACTTTTATGTCGATACAATCAACCATTTTATACAGCCTCTTATTGTAGCATCTGTATCCTTTATTGTTTGTAGAATAACCTAAGAATATACCTTCATCAGCCCTGTCATCATATTTGCCAATATTTTCATCATTATTCTTGATATAACATTTACTCCCAAAGACTTTAAAATGCTTGATTGAGGCAGGTCTTCCAAACCATAGTTCATAAGGAGTCTTGTCACTCTGTGGTCTAATATGATATTTGTTAAGAATGTGAACAGCTGTATGGATTGCTTCCACCCAATATTTCTGAGATATATTCCTTTCATTCATCATTGATCTTGCCATTTGTTGTACTGATTTGTTTTTCCTCTCAACAACTCCATTTTGTTGTGGGGTTCTTGGGATTGTGTACTCTCTTTTGATCCCATGTTTATCACAGAACTCTTTGAAGTTCCACGAGATAAGCTCTCCTCCTCTATTAGACCTTATTGCCTTCAATCTTTTTCCTGTTTGATTCTCAGTTAGAGCCTTTAACACTTTGAATTTTTCAAATGATTAAGATTTTTCCTTAAAAAAGGCAACCCATGTTAGTCTAGAATAATCATCAATAATCAACATAAAATAGTTTTTATTTCATGTACCTTATTTCCTTGATGGTCCACATAAATCCATATGAACTAACTGGAGAGGTTTTTCTGTTAAAGGGAAGTTTTTAGATTTGAATTGTGTTTATGTAAGCTTTCCTATCTGGCAAGGTTTACAAACAGAATCATATGGCTTTGATATATTTGGAAGATCCTTTACCGCCCCATTTTTTCTAATATTGATTATATTATCAAAATTTAGATGTCCAAGTCTCCTATGCCATAGCCAACTTTTATCATACTTGCTTAAGTGACATTCTTATTTTTCTTCTTTTAACACATAGACATTGTTTTCTGTTCTTATCCCTTTTGCAACCAACTATCATGAATTCACAGACTTTATTTTACAATATTTAGAAGTAAAAACAACCTCACATCCTCGATCACAGACTTGATCTGGACAACAAGTTTGTTAGTGCATTTTTGCAGGAGCTCTTCAGATTGGACAACATAGAGTTGACTCCTAGCACCAGTTATCACCCTCAGATGGATGGCCAGATAGAGATTGGGAATAAATGGGTTGAGGGGTATCTATGTAACTACGTGTCAAGATAAAAAACAACATTGATTAAGTGGTTGAACCTTGGAGATCATTGCTACAACACTACTTACCATATGTCCATTGGTATGACCCCATTTCAAGCATTGTATGACTATGATGGTCCTTCATTTGTGGATTTGACATTTGGGGATAGCAAGGTTCCCAAATCCAAGGATTAAATATAGGAGAACCAAGACAACCTTAATGCCCTTAAGGAAAACTTTCAAACAACCCATAACCAAAATAAGACGTATGCAAACAAGCATAGGATCAAGCACAATTTTGAGGTAGGAGACTTGGTCTTTCTTAGGTTGCAACCATAAAAACAGTCTTCATTGAAGAAAATTGGTGCAAAAAAGTTGAAACCCTGCTTTTATGGTTCTTATAGGGTAATTCAGAGCATTGGGGAAGTAACTTATGAGTTTTAGCTTCTAGAGGGGAGTAAGATTCATAACGTTTTTCATGTGTCGTGCCTACAAAAGGAAGTAGTGAATTAGGTCACCACTTTAGCAGAGTTACCCCTGCTAGAAGAGGAGGGGAAGTTGGTATTGATTCCTGAGGAGATTTTGGATGTCATGGAGAGGAGATTGAGGAGCATAGTGACTGGACAATTCCTTATCAAGTGGAGAGACTTTCTAGTAGAGGATGCTATGTGGGATGGAGATTATATTTTACAACATCCTAGTTTGCAGTTGCTTGAGGGAAAAAAATCTTGAGAAGGGAGGAATGTAATGTCTATTTCCAAGTGATCTCTCTATGAGGAAACCTTAGTAGCCTATTTGATTCTTGTAGGCTATAGTCAATACAAAAGGGAATTAATAGATTAATTATTTAATGTTATTTGGGGAAAAAAAACAACATTATAAAGTGACATTAAGTAATTAAAAAAGTTGCTTCGAGAGAAATATGAAAAAAACCTTATAAATTTACTTAATTGATTTAATTGAGTAGGGAAATGGAAAAGGAAGATTAGAAAGGAAAGAGAGAGCTCATTCTCTCATTCATTCATGATCATTTATCAAATTTGTATTTTGGAGAGCTCTCACATCTTTTAGGGTTTTGGGTTGAAACCCTTGAGTAGATTGGTTTTGGTGGTGAAACGAATCCACCCTAGTTGATCAGTTGGAGAGATCAATCAGATGTTTCATAAGGGTTTATCGTTGAAAAAGGAGATTCATTAGTTTTGTAGAACGTGGGACATTTTCATCAGTTGTGGGTATCTCGAGAGAGACAATATCCTTCTTGGCATCTTGTAGGAGTTCTAAGAGGATCCTCACTCTTCTTTTTCAAACCATGGGGCCAACAAAGAGGTTTCACCCATTCTTAGAGCTGTGGCAATCATAAAAAAGTAGACTAAATCATCTTACCAGTTCCTGGAGGTTCTAAGAATGGCCATGAAAACTAATTTCAATAGTGTGAGAATCTTCTGGTAGGGATCGTACTTGTACTTTCATATCTAGGGTTAAAGGAGGTTAATTACTAGCAGAAAGATCTACCATCATTTTCTCCACCTTGAAGGAGAGTTGTATTAATTCTATCAGTTCATGGTAGCCTCAAGAGGGGAATTGTAACACTTGTATGCATCTTGTGGGGCTTACCATGGGCGCATCATTCAATATCGGAATGTGAGAACCTCTGAAAGGAGTCGATCTAGTACAGATCGAACTGCAGCTTCTCATCTCCATTTCCTCCCTCAAATCGTGACAAATAACCATTGTTATGGGGGTCTATTAAGAGGAAATTTCCACATATTTCTTGTTGCACAAGCCTAAATAGTTACAGGTTAGAAAGGTTAATTCAGAACTAATTGAATTTACTAATTTATTTTTGTTGTTCAATATTGGGATAAGATTGTTATTACTTTGGAAATTAAATGAAACCCTAAGGTCAAAAATAAAATAAAAATGCACTAGAATTGTATTTACCGTGTCTTATTTCTATCATGACAATTGTAGGAAATTGTTATCATTATAACAAATGTGTTTGTTGCTTCTTATGATTGAATACAAATAAACTCCCTTATGTACCAAGCCATTGTGGGTTTATGGTGAAATTGTTTGAAAAAACATCTTAACGAAACTATTAACAAAAGTTTGAACCAAATAGCTACAAATACACCAGCAGTAAACAAAAACACAATAGAAGATCATAAAATGATATTTGGGTTTGTTGTGTAACTGTTTGACAAAATACCGGAACCAAATGAACAAAAAACATATCAACAATTAAACACAAATATATCAACAGTCGAGTGAGGAGACCTTACATAGGATCCTACAATCTATATTGCTTATATCCATCACTATAACCAATAGAGATATACTTCCTTCACTGAATCTAACCAAGCCAGCCAAGTGAGTCTTCACCTCTCACCTCCAGGATAATTTCCATGGAGCATGCAATCCTAAAAACATAAGCTACCAAAACCATGTGCTCGAAACCATGACTCTTGACCTAACTTTCCCTTTCTTTTTCCATGACCAAAACCGGCCAAACATTCCTCAAAATCAGGGTATTCGAGAATATTGCATGCTCCCCCCTACCACCTAGGTCTATGACTAGACTTTACCATTGAAATCTCAAACTCGGGGTACGCATGCCTAAATAGGTCTTATATTCGTATGCCCATTTACATGTAATTAAAAAGTGTCAACTCCACCTCAAACTTTGCATTAGAACCTTCTCCTTTCCATATCAGTGGGAAACCAAGTCCTCTTCATCACACCAGAGCTCCCAACTATGCAAAACGTCCTCCTCGCACTCTGTGAGCTTGACTGATCCAGATTATTTTGATAACGAAATGGAGGAAATATAAAAAGTAAATACACATATATAATGCCAAAAACACATAGATACAATAATGCACAATTTTTTATTAAAGACATAAATGTACAAAACTGTAAACATATAGAGTGAATGACTCGCTAGAATGGTGGCATCTTATATTTGAGATGAGATGTGATGGTTACACTCATTTGCAAGAAGATGATGATGATTACAATAAGGCTCTAGAGTCCTTTTTAACAAAAATAAAATCCAAAACCCTAACCCTGGAAGATGAAATGCCAAAAGGTTTGTGGGCCCTGGTGGGGGTAGTTGGTACGTCAACTTCCCAAGGGCATAAATCCTGCATATGATATCTGTTTGGGGCACACAATAGCTAGTTTGGAAGGTCTATCCCAGGGATACATAGTTTTTTGTCACACTCTGGCTAAAGTGTACAATGTGACTATGGTGGGCCCAAAAAATGTTGTTTAGGACCTCAAAACGACCCCAAAAGTTTAGGACCCAAAAAACTGTAGAAAAACTGTCAAGGTGGAAACCCATTTTTTGAGCCATTGGAATAGGTGGGTGGCCACTGAATTCCTCCTGGATCAATCCTCCCCCCTTAGGAAGAAATGGTATCCATTGTTTGAAGTCCCTAGGGAAGCTTTTGTTGAATCTGAATCTTGGTGAGTTGCTTGTCTTACTAAAGAAGTTGTCCTTCTTAGCTTGTGGAAGGTTGTTATGAAACTGTTGTTGGAGGGGTTGGATTTGTTTAACAAATATGGCTACATGATTTGTCGGAGTGTGGGAGGACTCTATTGGTGAAGATGAAACATGATAAACATGAAGGAATTTATTATAACTTGGTTTGACTGGCCAATGTGGAGGCACCCTTGTAGATGCAGTAAGAATATCTTCGTGCTCTTTTACAATCTTGTTGATCTTCTTTTGCTAGAGACAAGGGTCTTGGGTTGCGTTGATAGTGATTACAGTGCCCTTCTCTTCTAAAAAGATAGTGAAGAGGCTAAACTTTGCGATATGATAGATTACTTTGCAGCATTACTTTATCAGGACAATAGTCGAAACTACCTCTAGTATCATGTAGAGATGACCCCCTAGAGTAACAATGACACTACGAGGTCGAGACTCATAAACAACATGACGCTTCCACATATATGGCTGGACTAATAGAACATCAGATACTTCTAGTGGGGAAACATCACACAATACCTCATCCTTGAAGGGTTTGATGCCGTATGGAATGTGGCACTGCTCGCCGACACGAAGATCTCATCCTTGGCGAGAAGCTATCCGATGTTGTATGGATGCAGGTTTGGTGTTGTCGAAAAACCCAACTGCTTGACGACCTCTATTGAGATGAGGTTCTCCTGGCTTTCGTTATCAACAATAAAATGCAGCGGGGTCTCCTTCACGCACATCTGTGAATGGAAAAGGAACTCCCCCTCCTCAAGATCCTTGGGTTCTTCTGGTTGGATTGTTGTGGTCGCAACAATAGCAGATGTCTCCTTTTATTATTGTCTAAATTAGAGTCCAAGTTAGGGTTCGACTTTGTTTCTTTGAGATTATCCATCAATGATGTTTTTGAGTGACATTCATCGGTGTTGTGACAATGGATTTTGTGGAATTCGCACCACTTCCCAGTGTCCTTTTTCATCTTCCCATTACCCTTATTTTCCTACAGCTTGGAATAGTTATCTTGAGGTTGGATATTCTGTGGATTAGGGTTACCTTTTCCATACTTTGGTTGTTGCGGATTTGCAGACCCAAGTTCTCTCTCATTCTGGTGCTTAAATTTTTGCTCGATTTTGACATCATATTGATAAGCTGCTCCCAGTGATGATATGCCAAAAACTTCATTTCGGTTTGGATGTACATGTGTAGAGCCTCGTGGTATTTTAGAACCAAATGTTGCTCGGAGTATTTGATACCCAACTTGGTGTGCAAGGTATGGAAGGTATTGGTGAACTCCAGTACTGTTTGGCCCCTCTCTTGATGCAGTGTGGTTCATCTCATGTACTAGTCATCACAGTTTCCCACATGGTAATATTGTTCCTTGACCAAATCCATAAAAAAATATCAAGTGGGATCGCCCACAAATATTCTAGACTCCTAAGTGGAATTTTACTCTTAGTAAGTTTCCCACCAATATTTGATATGGGGGAGAGCCTTAAGGAGTGCAAAGGTGATATTTTCTCTATCAGAAAAATTGTGAATAGAGAAATGACCTTCTAGCAAATTTAACCATTTTTCCAAAGCATCTGCATCGATCTGACTTTTAAATATTGGAATATCAAAATTAACTTGTATCTTGAATGGGGTAGTGTCTCGAAAGAGACTACTTGACGAAGACACATTTGTTATTGTCGACAATCATTGAAGTATTTGGGAAAAATTCTCCAACATCACATTCCTCTGTTCCACGAGGGATTTCGCGAGCAACAACTTGATGGAATCTTCTGCTCCATCGTCTCTCTTCTCTTCTGCCATCGGAAGCCACTTGGGATGGAGAGAGAATTTTTCCTCAAGAGAAACTAGCTCTAGACCCAACTCTCTATACCTTGACCTTGTCGGGGACATGCACTAAAAAACATAAAAGGAGTAGCCTGCTCTAATACCACTAATCCATATTATTTTCAGAACGAAATGAAGATAGAGATATAACAAGTAAATACAAAGATATAATGCGAGAAACACATAGATACAATAATGCACAATTTTTTATTAAAGAAAGAAATGTATGAAAACTGTAAAAATACAGAGTGGATGACTCGCTAGAATGGTGACAACTTATCTCTAAGAAGAGATGTGATGGCTACGCTCATTCACAAGAATATGATGATGATGATTACAATGAGGCTCTAGAGGCTTTTTTAACATAAAGAAAATCCAAAACCCTAACCCTGAAAAATGAAACGCCAACAGGTTTGCAGGTCCCGATGAGGGTAGTTGGTCCGCCAACTTCCCAAGGGCATAAATTTTTCATATGATATTCGTTTGGGGCGCACGATAGTTTGTCCGAAAGGTTTATCCAAGGAATACACATTTTTCAGTCACACTCTGGCTAAATCCAATAGTTTGACTCTAGCGGGCCCAAAAAATGTTGTCTAGGGCCTCAAAACGACCCCAAAAGTTTAGGACCTGAAAAGTTATAGAAAAACTACCAAGGTGGAAGCCCCTAGCCAGTGGAATAGGTGGGTGGTCACCGATTTCCACCTGGATCATTGACCTCGAGATCATCATCATCTCCATTGCTACCATCATTGCATCTAATGTCGAATCAAGACATCACCACACCTCTCAGGTTGAGCTAAAATACTTTGCTTAGGAAAACACACACAAATCTGAGGATGAAATATCACACAAAACACTCTTCATCTTAATGTTTTTCAAGGTCATGACCATTGCTTTGACCAAGCCTCACGAACTTTGATGCCTAAGGCTTCACCACCATGGAAAATAGCAGAAACAACCCTAGCATCTGCACCCACAAAACATATGTGAAAACACAAGACTACCAAGACCAAGAAAAGCAAACACCATGCTCCTTGCTGTTGGGTATGTGTTATATTCTTTGCATGTGTGTGTGTTAGATATGACAACTGCATCTGACGATCCCTTCACCTAGAGATATGTTGTGTGCACTGAGCGCTTTCCTAGGGGGGTCCATGGGGGGGGCAGGTATGCCCCCCCCTGGTTACGCGCAGCATTCGGGGCAGTGCCCCGAATTGTTTTTTGGGCAGTTTTTGCTATTTTTAGCGGATTTGTAAATTAATCCTGGATTAAGGTATTAGGGTTTTGGTATCTACGGAATACCTAAAAAAATTGTATATATTGTATGACGAATGGTGAAATTCGATATAATGAAAATAAGAAAGGTTTTCCCTGTTGAGGGTTTCCAGTATAAAATCTCTGTGTACTTTGTGTATGAGCCATTGATTAATTTATGTATTGCTTAAGAATCTATATGCATTTCTTTACTTCGCAGGTTTAAAACTTACACTTGCTCCCTTTCATTCTACATCAAGCCCCCCTGCCCCTCCGACTAGTCAACCATTTTCCTCTGAATATTCCATTATGCGGGCATAGTATTAGCAATTGCTCCAACACCTGCATCCACCAAGTCTATGCCACCCATTGTGAACCTTCTAGAGTGGTGCCCAAGGTGTTATAACTATATACAACCCCCAACAAGGCCCCTAATACCATGATTGCAATTATTCACCAACAATCGCCCCTAGCAAGGCCTCCATTGCACATGTTGCAATGCCACTCACAAATCCCCCCACTTCATTGGCACTCTATCGGTTTCGACTCCTCCAATGGCCACTCCACATTTTTCGACTGCTCAAGTAACTCTCGACTGGGCTCTTCCTTGACTATCTGTGCATGGGAACCTCCATTGATTCTTCCTTGGCTCTCTGTGCGTGAGAACCCTCGTCTGGATTCTTCCTCGGTTCTCTATGTGCAGGAACCCTCGACCGACTCTTCCTTGGATCTATGTGTGTGGGTAAAGGCATGGATTGGGGCCTCTTCACACCCCCTATATCGATTTTCCTATGCACGTCTCTCTTCAGCTCATGACAACCTTGCTATGATACCACTTGTTGGGATCCAAGCCTACAACCTAAATTCATGGATAGAGAGAAAAACAATGATAACACATTATACAACAAGCAAGAATGAAATGGGGAAATGATATCTCTTTATTTCTCAGTCAAATGGAGAAATGTAAACAAATGGAGAAATGAGTTTACAAGTATCAATAAGCTTCTTATAGGCTTCTACATTTAAACAAGAAAATACTTGAGCATTTTCAAGGCAATAAAAGCCAAACACTTGAGATTCTTCTAAATTGTAACTGCAAAGGTATGTGTTGTCACCACCCAATAATCTCCACGTCAAGGAGCTAAATGAAACGTATCATCTTCACATGCGAAGACGCCACACATTGCATATATACGCTTTGGTGAGAAAAGGCCATCACCGAGTTGGCGCGCGATGAAAGTGACAGAGAAGCCATGATGAAGTGTCAACCTCTTTCCAAACTCAACCAGTGGGATGAGATGGCCCATCCCAAGCCACAGAAAGATTGCTACATGCAGCATATGGCTCTCCATTTATGTCCTTCCAGTCAAAGCATTTCACTGATATGTTAAGATTAGAAGGATTACTTATGTTGAGATGTACTTATATACGAAACCTAGGCTCTCGTGATGGATACGCTTGCCTTCTTCTTCAATAAATTGATAAACACGACAATACTATCGACGACGACAAGAATAAAGGTATTAAATTCATTTTTGTATTCCGAGGTGGTCAATTATATTCACAGTCTTTCTGAGAAGTTCTGTATCCGTGGACCGTGCGGACGAGGTTTCGACGCTCTAGTTAATTTAATCCATGACGATTGTGTCCACTTCTCTGTGGAAACTGAATCTACTAGTCTAACCTACTTTAAATGTTCTTCAAGATGACATTCTTTTATACTCAACAAGATTTCATGGGGGACGTTATTCAATAGATATAAAAAGCTGGTCAACACCACGCCGAGCTGTACAAAGTAACTAAAACTTAAATTATGATAGTACCAATAATAATAGTACACACGAAACCCACCGAACCTCCAAAGACATAATCCATGACGAAAAGAAAACGAAATCCATTAAGCCCTATCCAACCATCCATCCTACAAATACATAATACATTACGAAAAGATGAAGGAAATCCATGAAGATTGGCAACTTTCACTTGACTCTATGACATTCATTGCTCTTTGTAATGGAGAGTAGAGGAGCATAGGATTCCTTCAAAGGTTCAATCAATAACGGATCGATGAAAATCCACGAGGAGCATAGAATATCTTCAAAGGTTCAATCAATAAAAAGAGGGGAGACTTTCATTTCCTAGAAACTACTTCAGAGCCGCATAAAATGTTTTTAAGGATTTAATTAATAATAGATTAATGACTAAGAGAAATGAGAGATATGGTTTTGGTAGAAAGTGTTCACTAGTTATATAAATTGGTGTAGATCTATGTTAACTTAAGATTTATCATGTATTAAAAGGGATTTTAAGGAGCAAAGTTATTTGATAAAAAGAAAACAACAAACCTGAGTTGGCGGTGCTCAGGTTTCTACAGGATGGGTAGCATAGGGTTTATGCAGTTTATGGGGTTTCTGCAGGATGTTTTGAGTTAAGGCTCTGAAGCTTTGCTTGGTTTGTGTAGATTTTTTCCTACGTGGAGTGCAGTGATGACCCAGGTTTGTACACTTGTCCTAGGTAGGTGCTACTAAGCGGTTTCGAGGCTAAATGTTAGATCCAATGGATCTCATGTGGGTTAACGAAGATGGACTATGGGCCGGTGAAGGCCTTTTCATGGCATATGACACCTACAAAATTATTTACGAGTGCTTGCATCAGTCTTCAGAAGGGATATCAACAGATGCTAAGATTCTGACTCTCCCCTCGGTGAGATCTCAACAGTTGGCCTCCGCTCCAGGATGTGGAAAAATGCCCATCACAGATCATGTGATTGTCACGAGTGTTGGGGAGGGACGACACATGGGAAACCTCCCTCGAGAAGACAATATTTACGTACTTTCTAAAACCTCTGATAACTCTCACCCATGCTCTATTGCAAAGTCCCCTCCTCTGTAGAAACCTTCGAAAATTTTTGGAGGTGCCAGATGCAACAAAGTTTCTAGTAATCTGGATCGAACACATCGTAAGCACAAGAGATGGAAAGTAAGGGAGCCTGAATCTAGTTGTGTCCTCAGGAAGGATATCACCATGGACAGAGTTACCAACTTATTGGAAAAATCACTTGTAGGTAAATTTTACTACTCCAGAATGACTAAAGTCCAATTGTCGGACTAGATCTTAAGATTTTGGAAGCCTTTGTTAGGATATCGTCCTAGATTTATTATCCTTTCCAACTACTGGATGGTTTTTCATTTCCTTTCTGAAGGAGATTTATTGAGAGTTCTGAACTCTCCTTAGATAGTTGGTAGAGGAATCTTAATGCTAAAAAGATGGTACCCTGGTTTCAATCCCCTCACTGAGGGTTTCAAAAAAATACTTGTATGGATGTTGTTGTCGGATTTCCCTATCGATTTTTGGTTTGTTAAGATTTTTGAAGTTGTTGCCAACACAGTTGGGATATTTATCTATTTTGATGAGCAATCACTCTGTTGGAATAGTAAACGACTCGCATGGGAGTTGGTGGAAATGGATCTTGACAAAGGTTTACCAAACACTATTGATATTACTATTGGAGACTCACTTCTCGGTCAATCGGTTGACTACTGGAGGGAGCCCTTCCAATGTCACTCCTGTTGGAAACCCGTAAATCTCAAGGCTTTTTGTCTGGATTCCTTGGAGCATAAAGTCAATACAAAGCACCCAAAGATTCCTACTATCCAAGATGGTGGATTCAGAACAACGAATTTAGACGGTAACTCCTTCCTTGGTAAGATGCGGTTTTAATTCCCATCTTTTTTTGATAAACTCTCCTCCGATGAGTTTAATTATTTAAAGGTTAATGAAAGCTAGGTACTAGAGATATTTGGAGATTTTGGGGATCTCCTTTTGAAAAAGGTGGATGATTTCGATTTTTGCCCTGGTATAATTTTTGAAGGGTTGGGTATTGTTTGTTCTCCTCGGTGTCCCCTTGGAAACACACAACCTCTTCCTCCCCTTGATTGTGTATTGTATGTTGATGAACCTTCCAATCATGTTGGTTCTAAACTTCTCTCCACTATTGGGAACGTTTCTCCTACCTCTTCTTTGGTTTTACTGAATGCTCCTTTTTCCCCTTTAGCCAAAGATGGTTCTAATCTCGTTTGTCCCGTTGGCCCTTCGAATGATGCTTTTTTCCTTGAAAACTCACAGTGCCCTAAGAACAAATCAATTGTGGCCTTATCACCCACACTACTCCATTTTTCCAATAACTATGTGCCGTCACTTGCAGATCGATCAAACGTGATTGTTCGCAAAAAGACTAGACCCCGCCTCCCTAAAAAACCTCCTGGGTCAATTGATGGTGGTTTGACAAGTTTTGAGGCCTTAGCCACTAGTACTGTTGAACCAGACCTTACGCCAAATACCTCTCTTACAGTTTTCTCAATTCTTTTCTCTGATATATTTTCTTCCCCAGCCCTTAGAGCATGCCAGTCGATCCACACAGATCCTCAATGATAATTTTCTCCTTCAACCTTCGTGGGTTTGGGGGACCAACTAATTAGCTTCCCTCAAGTTACTTTTGAAATAGGTTAAGCAAGATATTGTTTTTCTGCAAGATACCATGGTGGATGGTGAAAAGGCAAAACATTTTTTTCTACAATGTTTTCTGACATGGAATGTTGTTTCATTGGACCCAAACAGATGTTCGGGAGGATTATTATCTAGATGGAACCCAGCTTAAGATGATTTTTTTTCTTTTGACATTTCTGTAGGTATCTTCCTGGAAGGAAGATTTAAACACTTAAAAAATCAGGTGAAATTCCTCAACTGTTATGCTCCTTATAAAGATAGGGATCTTTCTAAAAACACATTTTAGACTCCGGACTACTGAGTGAAGATGGCATTATAGTAGGTGGCGACCTTAATTTCACTCTCTCCGCCAGGGAGTTGTGGGTGAATTTGGCTCGGAGTGATCCTCTTGCTGATTAATTTTCAAATATCCTCATTACTACGGGTTTAGTGAAAGTCCAACCGACCCATCTATCACCTACTTGGAGGAATGATAGAGTTGGGTTAGCTAGAATATCGAAAAGGTTAGACTAGTTCCTTATCAATGAAAATCTTCTTGGTAATCATATTAAAATTTGGTCCTGGATCATTAATTCCTCCATTTCTGATCATAATCCAATCTGCTTACAAATTGAGAAGACTTCCCAGAAATTCTCCCTCCTTTTAAATTCAACAGCTCCTAGATATCATATTCAAGATTCACTGCTATTGTTAGAGACACTTGGCAAGATATGAGAAGTTGGTCGGATAATTCTCCAATCCACCTGTTGTGTTCCAACTAAAAGCAATTAAAGAAAGTTGTAATTCACTGGCATACTTTCAAAAAGTTTCAAATACACACAGAGTTATATAACATTGAACAAAAAATGTCAAAAATCTTTGAGAATTGTCCCACACAGGTCTTCGGTCAGGAAGATTTGGATCTACTAAGATCCCTCAAACAAAGGAAAGGATTGATTATTTCAACAGAAGAGTCCACCAGGAGGCTCAGGATTCGAGCAATATGGATGGCGAAGGGGGACAAAAACACAATTTTTTTTCATAAATATGCCTCTCAATGAAGATGTCAAAATACTATATGGGATATTACTGATGATGATGGGAATCTCAAATCCTCGGAAGACACTTCTATTCAAATAAATGTTCTCAAGGAAGTGGCCAGATTCTTTAATGATGTTGATAATGAAGAGATTGGCAAATTTGTCACTATCGAGGAAGTAAAATAAATAGTCTGTAAAATTACAAAAGAAAAAAGCCCCGGACCTGATGGATGGACACATGAACTTTTCCAAGCATTTTTTGGCATTATGAGAGAGGATTTGCATAAATCTGTTGAGGAAACTAGAAGCACACGACATATCCCAAGAGAACTTAACACTACCTTTTCGCTCTTATTCCCAAAGTGAGAAAGCCAAATACTTTTAATGATTTTCGACCTATTTCCCTTTGTAACTTTGTTTACAAAGTGATTTCTAAAATTATTACTTTCCGGATCAAAGAAAAATTGGCTTCAAGTATTTCCTTCAAACAATTTGGATTTATTAAGGATAGATTGATATTTGATGCTGTAGGAATTGCTCACGAATGCTTACACATTGCCAAGAGTAAAAAATTAAGTACAATTATTTTGAAGTTGGACTTAAAGAAGGTATATGATAAAGTGAGTTGGAAATTTCTTAGGTTACTGCTTTTTCAGATTGGTTTAAATTGGAAGGTTACACAATGGATCATGGTCTGTATTACATTTTTTAATATGGCAGTCCTTGTAAATGGATTTCCAACTGATTTCTTCAAGATCCATTGGGGTTTACAAAAAGGTTGTCCTCTTTCTCCTTTATTATTCATTTTGGTTGTCGAGTGTTTAAGCAGATTATTGAAGTGGGCTATGGAAGCAAGATCGTTTCAGGGACTTAAAGTTGTTGCTAGTACTTACATTTCACATATTTTCTTTGTTGATGATGTACTCATTCTAGGAGATGGAAATTATGAGGACTGGATGGTTTTTAAAACTATATTACCAAATTATTGTCAATCTTTTGGGATGGATGTAAATTGTTAGAAATCATGCTTCCTTGTTCAAAATATAGATCATAGTCTGGAGAAAAGATTGAAGACAACCTTAAATATACAGTTTGTTTTCATTTATCAAGGTATGAAATACTTAGGCTTTTACTTAAAACCAAACAACTACAAGGTGGTCGATTGGAATTGGATAATACAAAAGATTGAAAAGCGGATTGGGAACTGAACCTTCCGTTGGCTATCCATGGGCGACAGACTTATTTTAGCTAAATCTGTTCTGCAGAGTATTCTCGTTTATTGGATTATTCTTGTTTAGATTCCATCTTCCATTCTACACAAAATTGAACTCCTTATCTCTAATTTCATTTGGAAATGAGAAAACAAAACTTCAGGGTCCCACTTAACAAAATGGAAAAATATTGCTAGGCCAAAAGAGAGAAGTGGTTGGGGCATTAAAAATATTTATTGCTTCACCCAGTCCCTGACTGCTAAGTCTTGTTGGAGATTATTATTTGTTACAGGACTGTGGAATTCGATTCTAAACAAGAAATACTTAAAAGGCTTAGACTTAATTTCTTGGTTGGGCAAAGAGGAGCACAAGTTCCCAGTAGCTTCTATTATCTGGAAGAATATTTTTTTTCCTTCCCCATCATCAAAAGATGGTTGGTCTGGTCGATTAGTTCTGGTAATCAGGTTATACTTGGATATGATCTATTTATTGGATGTAATTCTTTTTACAAACTCTCAGGTCCATTAATCTACTACTTAAACAATTTAAATATTTTCTCCTTAGCACAGGCGGCCCTCCCAAACAATTTTGGCATTAATCAAAATTGGTATGAGGCCAATCAACTTGGACTGACAGATGAGATGTTGACATAATGGAATGAATATGTTACAATGTTAAGGAGCAATGGAATCATATTAAATAACACAAGTGACAAGATTGTTTGGTCTTGGAACAGATCAACAGGTGATGTAACTGCAAATGTATCCTATAAGTCCATTATATATTTAAATATTTTGGATGAAAATAGATGGTGGTGTAAAGTTGTCTGGAAAGTAAACATACCAGAGAATATTATATGTTTTATGTGGCTGTGATTGAAGGATTGTATACTTTCTGGTGTGAATTTTAGAAAGAGAGGAGGTATTGGACCATCGGTCTATAGTCTTTGTCTCAGAGATGAAGAGACGGCCACTCATCTCTTTGTGGATTTTAATAAAACAAAAAACATTTGGAAAGATGTTATTAATTATTTAAATATGCAGGGAGATTGGAGATGTTCCACTATGGATGAAAATTTAAAGCTCTGGTTTATTCAATAACAAAAAATGAGGCATATTCCATTCTTGGTGATATGGGGCATTTGGAAATACAGAAATAAAATATTATTTGATAATTGGAACAGATAGGAATCTAGGATAGTCTCTAAAATCCTGCTATCAATCAAAGAACACACTGGTAATTCTGAGGATGAAAATTTTGATTTTATTATTAGTCCAGTTTTCTTTGACGATACTCCTATAGGTTTCTTTATGGAACAACTGTTGGCGATTTTTGTGGCATTGGAATTTTCTTGAAAATCACTATAGGTCACTATTTCAGAGCACACTTTGTTGGAGGCAATGGAAATAATATGAAAGTTGAATGTTTGGGTTTATGGGGTCTTCTACTTCTTACTTCTGGATTATCCATTAAAAATTTGATGGTTGTTGGAGACTCAAAGGTGACTATTGATTGGATAAATGAAAAATCCAATTTGAACCTGCTATATCTCAATTCCTGGAAGGACAAGATTGAGAGATTAAAAGAAAATTTTGATTCAGTCAAATTTATGCATGTTCACAGGAAATTCAATTCATAAACAGATACCTTAGCAAAGAAGGCTTTGAGGCATCCTACTAGATGACTCTTCTATGAAGAAACTATAGAAGGAAATGTAGTCTCAGCAGATAAATACTATGTATTTTAAAGATTGAGCTCTATAGCTAGAAACCTTTTTGTTGTTATTTTGTAATTATCATAATATGTATTATGTAGTCATTACAAAGTCTGAAGGAATCAATGATAGAAATAGAACTGATTACAGTATTGTTTTGAAATTTTAATGAGATCATTGAACTTATGATCCATATGTACTTGAAAGTTTCACTTGATTCATAATAGAATAACAATGGAACTATTTTTTTCCACGTGAAAAGAGGGATTTTGAGGTGCAAACCTTTCATCGTGTTTTTTTAATGCTAAACAAGGGTTCACCTAGAAGGACTTGATATGATAGATCTAGAGTTAAAATGGATCTACATTGGTTATATATATATATATATATATATATATGACATTTAGAAATATATTAATAACAAAAGAAATATTTCAATGTGGGTTATAAATAAAATATTTCAATGTCCCTCATAACAAAAGAAATATTTCAATGTGGGTTATAAACATTGAAGGAATTGCACATCTCCCTCATAGTGTGAAGTAAAAATCACTGAATTTTCATTGAAATGTTTTTTTGTTATTAATATTTTTTTAAATGTCACGTGTCAGACCCCCTTGTTTTTGGGACAAGGGACCCCCTCCCTGAAGCGATTTGACTGCTAAAGTCTATGGAGGTATACATACCCTACCCCCCTTTGGATTTGAACTTATGACCTCTTATAAGGAAACACAAAACAAACATAATATTTAAATATTTATTATTTGTATTTAATATTCTACAAAACTTTTATAAATATTTCCTAAAAAATTATTATATATATATATATATATATATATATAACCCAAACTAGGAAATTTTTATTTATAAAAAGGGAACGGTCGAGGCCATTGAGTACAAAAGAGAGGGATGTCTAATAGACCAGAGCCCAACATCATTATTCTATCCAACTCCAAAAATTGCTTACATAGCCTATATCATATACCATATTATATTCGATATCTAAGAGCCAACAAAACTTTGAAAAAAAAATACATAACAGATACTGTGTAAAATCATTCTAGGGTTCTTGGTTTATCTTTGCTTCTATTGGAGTCTCCACAACCATGTTCAGATTAGGTATCACCCTCCTTTATTTTACCCTCTGGCTGTCATGTTCTCCTAGATTCTGCTCAGCCACTGACGGTTTTGAAGGAGAGGTGCTCGAATCCAATTTCCTTTGCATCGATTCTCCCTGCCTTTGAAGGAAGTACACTTCATCTTGAAGTTGACCAATTAACATTTGATGTTGAGCTAGGGTGTCAAGAGAAAATGAGATGGTCGAGCTATGAGAGTTGACTTTGATATAAAGATGTTGAGTGGAGGTAAAATTATCCTCCACAGACTCAACCACGTCTTCTACAAGGGGATGCATATGTGCTTTTCCTTTGGCCATGTTTAAAATCGAAGTGTCAGGGACAATTCCAGCAATAGATAAGATTTCCACCAAGATAATATTGACCAGATTTTCCAACACAGAGTTCCAAGCCCCGAACAACTAGAATTGGCGAACATTGATAGAACGTAATTGCTTCTCGAGGAATCCACTACAAATTTTCTCTAAACTTCTTGTCTGAACGAAAAGAACAGGATTAGAACTAGTAAAAATGAAATATGGAGAGGAAAGGCTTACCAGATACCTTATGCGCAAATGGATTCGTAGAGTAGCAGGATTCAACCACCAAGGAGACCACATTCCAGAAGAATAAGATGCCTTGGAGCTTTCCACCAAATGAATTCAACCAACCAAGAACTAATGTCCTAGGCATCCACCGTTGAGAATTCCTATTTTGCGACAGGAATGATGAATTTTTCACCTGGGATATGAAATAAATAACTTGACCCCCATTCTGAGAATGAACTCGAGATGCAAGAATGATTGCATTTACGATCCTCTATAATTTCCCATGCTCCTGAGTGCTCATTGGAAAAATCATCGTCGCAGGGGGTGCAACATGCTCTCATCGTACTATCAGATATAAATTCACAGAGACCAAAGTACCACCACCATATAAGAAGGTCCAATTCACAACTTAGAGCATGATTATCCGAGAACGCCACCAGACCATCCCCACGAGTGAGAACTGAATGATGCATCTTCTTAAGAGCCCTTGAGTTTTTGAACCCAAAGCTTGGGATTGCATGTCATGTCGACGTGTCCTTCCTTTGTTTCCATCTACGTGGGCCCAACAATCCCCAAAATTTTTTTATGCTGCTACCATTAGGGGGGGCTACAATTTTTTCCCTTCCTTGGATCCTCAAAGAACCAGGGCCATACCGATTGATTTGTTTTCCATTATGTTTGTTGCTTGATTATTTCCTCTTAGGACATGAAAGAAATTGGGTGTGGTGTTGGCGAGGAGAAGACATATTCTTTCAATGATTCACTTTATCTTAGCATCTTTAAGAACAAACTTCCTTTTAACATTAGGGCCGACCTGACACTTTCTTATTTTGTAATTATTTTCTTTAATTGTCTTCAG
>CBVK0103358750.1:0-16993 GCA_900067695.1 Picea abies | reverse complement strand
TGTCCCAATGAGATCGGACGGTCCAGATTTGTTTTGAACCTCAGGCGCTTTCTCTTGCTAAACCCCGTCGATAAAATCAGAATGCTCGCTCGCTGTTTATTGTTGTGGCCTCTGAATAAGGCTCGTTTGACCGGCTTTAAAACCCCACCTCTATGCGTTTTACACCAGAGGCCTAAAATCGGATAGGAAAATGCCCCTATACAAGAATTATCAGTAACACTCAGCATACCTCTATATTTTCTCACCAAAGTCTTCCTTCTACTCACCCTTACTACAAATTACTGATTGAAGTTAAACCAAGACCTCACATGGTCATGCATATCAATCTATTTTTTCGAGTTAAAATGATATTTACTCGAGACTGCGCCCATTTGACCTTTTTACAACCAACCTGTGACATAAAAATTTGATGGGTATCGGGCTTGCCTTTCCTACAATCCTAAGGGTGACTTCCGGTGGTAACATTTCTGGCATCGTTTCCGGGGATGAAAGTGAAGATATCTTCCCTAGGAGAATTACAATGAGATTTTGATTGTGAAGGTACATCAGATATCAGAGCCATTGAAGATTGCAATTATGCACCTAGTGACTCCACTGTCTCGGCTCCGCTGTTTTAGTATGGCTTCTTCTGGCTACACCCAGTAGCCCCTGGGAGAACACAACGATTAGATCTAGTTTTTGATGGTGAACAAAGACTAGACACACTCATTCTACATATCATTCACCTGGCGACTCCATGGTTGAAGAATCGACTGGCGACTGCACTGTTACGAAATGGAAAAAATATTGGCTCAAAGGTTTTCTCCTTTTAATTTTTCTGTTGTACTTGGTTTTCCTAATATTGTCCCTACTATGGATGAATGGGGTGATTTTTTGCCCATATTTAAAGAGCGTAAGGAGGACAACCCCGCTCAACATCTCCATGAGTTTAGTGAACTCATGCATTAATGGGAGATACATAATGAGGATGTTTAAATGAAGATGTTCATGTTCTCATTAGACGAGGATGCCCGTGAGTGGTATCGATCCTTTCTCCCTGCTAGAATCTCCTCCCTGGAGCAGTTCCATGCAACCTTTAATAAGCATTGTCAAAGGTATTATTCCTTTGAGTCAATCTATCGTAATTGTTTTGAGGAATGTGAAGGCCATGATCAAGATGTGACTGTGTCTTATGGAGGCCACGAAGATGAGGATCATGAAGAGGAATAAAATGTTTTGGGAGAAGTTATGGAACTGGTAAAATCTCTCACTGCCAAAATAGAAAGGTTGGAATTTGAAGAAAGCGCTAAGGATTTTCTAGTCCTTGAGGCGAATGTCCTTGACAGCTCTACTGAGGATGATAATGAAGATTTCATAACTGTAGAGGCCTTGATTTTTTCTCCTAAGGTGCCTGTTGTCCTTAGATTTGATGATTATTCAGATAAAGAGAAGTAGAGCCCCACATTGCAGTTTGCTGACTAGAGGAGAAACCAACCTGTATATGACAACTACATATCAGATTCTGAGCTAGATATGCAATATTTCTAGGAACATGTAGTAGAGCCTTATCCTCCATTCATTAAAGAAAAATATTATGAGGAAATCAACCCTCCTGGGCCTACAAAAGATCCTGAGCAACATGATGAAGAGAAGAGGTTTCCCACGGGTCTTGTTTATGATGATTATGAATCTAATCCTTGGGAGAGATATGAAGAAGAACAAGAGAAACAAACGGGGAAGTTTATCTCCTGTCCAAAGCCTGTCAATGAGAAACCATCATCCGGGTGAAGTCAACCTCCATCAACCTCTCACCCACCTGCACTTTCCAAAGACATCCAGCAATGTGTGAGCAACTGTGTAGTAGAGAAGGCCGCCTGTTACAAATTTTATGGAGTTTTCCACTTGACCTATGATCCTATGAAGGAATACATGGAGTTGTATTTCCTTCATGTTTTGAAGCTGCCCAACTTCATCCTAACCTCAACTTTAGGACGAAAGCTAAAGAATGTAATTGTTCTGCTGTCACGGTTACATTTTCCGCTATCAATCACAGATGAAGTGAAAGAGCTTTCAGTTAGGAAGTTACTTGAATGTCTATGATGGAAGTTTTCTTTCACCTAGCACTGTGTAAAAATTTATTAGTTTAGGACTGTACATAAATAGGCTCCTTGGAGCATGTGCGTTTACTTTTGTTTTTACTTATCGACTTTTTTCCTCAGCCAGGTGTTTTGAGCTTAACCCCATAACCCAACAGAAGGTGACTGGAACTGCATAAGGAGATCTTAGAGCCTCATAGGGAGGACTCTATCCCCCATCGAGCCTAATGTTATCACATTTTCTTGCAGGGGGATTTTTTCCTTTGGATTTGGCCCTTGGGTGACCAAATGCGAAAGAAGTGGGCTTAAAAAACCCACAATTGTTGTTCATCCAAAGTTGGGGTGCGATTGTGCAAAGGCGTGCACATACCTAGTCGACAAAAATCAATCAAGCACAGAATCAACTTTCAACGATGGAGATCCATCAGGCAGATCAGATCGATGATCGTCGAGAAATCAAGATCATAAAGTTGCTCAAAGTTTAGTGCCAGGGAAAAGGCCTGAGATCAAGGGATGAGCAAAGTTTTATTCTGGACCGTTGGATCAACTTTTCATGATTTTGCGAGTCGAGAAAGTAAGAGGACTAAGCTATGAGGACTCGTGAAACATGAACTCATGAAATAATCTGGGTCATTCGATCAAAGGGGACGTATGGTGCTAGATCCGAACCGTGGAGAAAGTTTTTCAAGAAGGTTGAAGTGAGACGTCTCAAAATGTCGATATTCATCTGGATCGTCCAATCAAAGGGGACGCATGGCACCTGATCCAAGAGATCACAATTTTTTGACTCAGAGGTTTGAGCATGGAGCACAACGTGAATTCACGAAGTGCAAAATTACGACGTGCCTGGGAATTAGGCTCACGGTCACAACCCAGGGTCATATGGAAGTAGGGCTAAATGGAAGGTAAGCTCCTGATTGAGTGATAGGTGGATGAAGTTGTTCGAGGAGATAATCATGGCCATTGATTTTGAAGTAGATCCGATCGTCGATCTGAGATGGGTCATTTCACGATTTCGAGCATCGGTATATTTGAATCAAGGGGAGTGAAAACTCCCGAAATGGGAAATCCCAAAATTTCGTATGAGATAAGCGTGAAGTCATGGATTGTGGTCGCATGGGGCAAGGAAATGGAGCTGCACAAAGATCAAAAGTGCTCAATTCAGTCACAGAGAAAGATCTGTGCGGCCTCGAGGCACCAGAATTGACTCAAAGGTTATGGGATCGGCCTGGAACATTCATGGATGCCAGATTTTGTCCCGGTTTTGATGAAGGTAGTTAATGAAAGCGGGCAAGGTGGTTGAAACCTCATTTCACCACATAAATGGAAAGTATGAAGATATGGTCGTGGAGGGCAGACTATCAGCCAAAAGTTTTCTGTCATGAATTTTCTTAAGAGACCCATACCGATCTGAGCTTGTGTCTGACAGAAGAATGCAAGTGCAGCCTGACAGAAAAAGTTGCAGAGACCAAATTTTGAATATAGTGACTGGAGCACGCTTTTGTAGGGAGCAAGTTGTTTTGAGTATATATACTTAGTTTTCGTATTTTGAAAGGGTTGATGGTAGAGCAAAGCTCCCGTATTGTAAAGTTTTAGTAAATCCTCTGGGTTCTGGTTATGTATATGTATTTGAGACTTCTTGTTTAATAACAGTCATCTTTCCTTACTACATCTTGTTTTCCTTTGATACTGAAAGAGTTCATGATTGAATGATTCACTCGAATTATTGTGACTGCATTATGATATGATAGTGTTGTTATAATTCCTTTCAGTTTCTTTGAGATTTAAATTCAAGAATTTCTTGTGTTTAAATTGTTCCTCCTTGGGCTGCTAAAAGACCGGATGTCCTCGACAAAACTCTACATTTTCTCACCAAAGTCTTCCTTCTACTCACCCTTAATACAACTTATTGACTGAATCTAAGCCAAGACCTCACCTGATCGTGCATATCAGTCCAGTTTTCTGAGTTAAAAAGATATTTACTCGAGACTGCACCCATTTGACCTTTTACAACCAACCTGTAGCATAAAACTCTGATGGGTATCAGGCTTTCCTTTCCCCCAATCTGAAGGGCGACTTCTGGTTCTAATAGTCACCACAAATGAGACATTGGAATTTTGGTTTCTGTTGCGATTGTTTTTCGGTAGAAGGTGGTGGGTTTTGAGATTTTGGTTGTTTGTTGTTATTATTCTTTTTTGGTTTATTCTTTGTCTTCTTCTTACCTCTGGATTGTTCTGAAGGGGAAGAATGAACTGCATTCACCTCAGAGACTTGAGTTTTGGGGGAGGTAGAGGAGAGTGAGGTCGAACTGGGAGTGGATGTCGGAGCAGATCAATTTGTAGTTCCAGTCAATTGGGAAGCAGATTGGGTTTTGACGGAGCTGATATATCCATTCGCATGTGAGGTGGATGAAGGTTTAGATGGATCAGTAGTTGCATGGGTATCATTTGGGATCAACTCATATAAAGTACCAGATTGTGAATAAACCAAATCTAAGTACTGAGCTCGGGAAATGGCTTCTTCCTCGGTGACTACGCCACCCATAGCGACATCACGAGCGATTGGGGGTAAAAGTGATTTGGTAAACTATTATGCCAATAACTTGATCAGGAATGATTTCTTTGATCAATATTCATTGTTGTCTCCACTCATGAATATGGTCAGAGATATGTACAAAGTTAGTCTGACGAAGGGAGGTCAAGAGTTCGGTACCCATCTCGTATCGAATGGGTAGTTGAAAGTGCATGAGAAAGGACATGGCAAGGGAGTTGAAATCTTGGAAAGAACCATGTGGTAGTTTAATGTACCACTTGATAGCTGAGCCTATGAGCATGCGCTGGAAAAGACACAAATGGTTGGAATCATCCATTAAAGAGTTTGATGAACACCACAAATGGAAGTTCATCACATGATTATTCGGATCTTCTCTAGGTTTACCATCAAATTTTTGGATATCAGAAGGTAGTTTAGTAGGAATCATTGGCCAAAAGGGATAGTGTTGTATAGGATCATTGGTCAACCGAGACAAGTCTAGGAGATCCAGAGTTGTAAGAAATGGTAGTTGTCGATTAATGTGAGGATGATACTAGTGTGGCATAGGGACACCAGTAGGACCATAAACTGGGTTAGGTGGATAAGTGTAACCAGTAGGTCCTCCTACATGTGGTTGTTGTTGACTAGGATAAGCAGTATTCGATGATGGATGAGAAACATGTGCAAATGGAGGATAACCTGATGGGTTCTAAGGATTATAAGTTGGATGGTTTACCTTCCCATAAGGGGGATAAACATTTTTTCCATAAGGAGGGTAAGGTTGTTGTTGTCCTTGAGGATGTTTCCCCCCAGGGAATAGTGGATTTCCTAGAAAAGGAGTGTGCCAAGGATTTAGGGTTTCATTCTATCCATAGAATGGGTTATGGACTCTAGTCTGATTCTACCCCCCAAGTAGAGGTTGTGTCCCTGTTTGAGGTTGAATATCAAATGGAGGTTTCCCCCCAAATGGAGGTTGCCCTCCGAATGGAGGTTTCCCCCCAAATGGAGGCTTCCCTTCAGTGGGAGGTTGAATTCGTAGAAGGATCTAGGAACCAGAAGGGAATGAATTATCAGTGCCTCCAATTGGATTGGAGCCACCAAGACCAGTTCCTCCAAATGAAGGTGTAGGTATAGAAACAACAACGACATTATATCCAGGAGGAACAAATGTTCTAGAAGCTCTGAGTGTAACCTGGGTAGTAGTGGCAATGGAAGGGTTTAGAGATATGTACCCAAGTGGGAGTGACAAATTTAGTCTAAGTGGTGTTCCAATTGGAGCTTAGGATGGTGTCACATTTCCAGTGGGGATTGTATCAACATGCGAGACCATAGTGGAATAGGCCATTTGGAAAGGAATGGTCGATCGAGGACCAACTGATTGTGTGTCTAAGATGACAGTGACACTACTGGATGAAAAAAAAAGGTGGTCTAAAGGTATCATGTATGTAACATACATTGTGAGAAACTTGGAGATGATAGGTATATCAACACCTGCCCCTGAACCGAAAAGATCTTCCACCGTGGGAGGTGGGTTTCTAAAAATAACAGTAGTCCAAAAAGGATTCTCGCCTTCAAGGATTATGGTTGATATTCCAGAAGTGTCAACAAGAAGATCTCCGGATGAATTCAGTCAAAGAATACGTCTCTCATAACCGTGAGGAATTCATAAAGACTCTAGAGAATATGAAATTTGGAAATTTTCTAAAGAGTCTGTTATTTCCACTTGTGGAGTGGTGGTATCCTGGACCTCACTCTATTAAGGAGAGCCCTCTGGTGGATCAGTAGGAAAATTTTGAGAACCCTCCATATTTTCTGGGGTTATCCCTTGCATTCTAAGTGAAGGACGTGGAGGGTCAATATTGCCTGAACCAAATACTATATGCAAAAAATATTTGGCCAAGTACGGAAAAAAAACAACATACACTAAAAATATAGGAGTCAACACCAAGCAAACAAAACCTTCTCTCGATGACCATACTAGCTAGTGATGAAATCCAATGTCATGTGATCAAGTCAAGAAGGGGCTAGGATATGGTGGAATAGTTACGATAGCGACCTGCTTAATGGACTTATGCCTTGGTGCAAGATTCCATGTAGTAATTGTGGATTTACCCTCTAAGGAGCCTGAGTGAGTTTGACCATCGTCTATTCCAGGTACAGTGAAGACTTCCCTTCACCGTCACCTTGTGTAAGTACCTAAAGATTATGGCTACTACGGACACCAACTCGCAATCAACCCTTGGGCAGGTACAGTTGACAGTCTAGTCTGAACGTATGGGTAGGATAACAAGTCTGAAATCAACTCAAAAGGCTCCCACACATAATCGTGGGTATACCCTCAAGTGACCTCCAATGTACAATCAGACTACTATGAATAGTCAAACCACAGAGGGATAATATTTTTATCTCTTCCAAACGCAACCTCATTCATAACCCCTGTGTGAGAGGGGGATCCTAGAAAACCTATACAACAATTGGATTTTCTCTCCCTATAGAAAGATGTTAATGTTTGTTTTGAATACTTTGGAGAGTTGTACTCACAGCCTAATCCAAAGTGTTAATCCTAGTATAATGTTGGTAGAAGATTCTAAAAACAAAAATGTTCTAGATCAATTTTGATTAGAGTTAATTTTGTAGTTGTTCTTTACTCAGGGGTGTATGAAAGTGAAACTTGATGGTATTATGATTCAATTCCCAAAAAATGCATAAGAAATGATAAATCATCTTTTCTTTTAATGAATATCTATTTAAGGGAAGGAGAAAGATGTTTTTTTCACTTCCAAGCACTAAGATGTTGTATGCTCATGCAATTGTTTCTCAATCAACTCCAATGTAATATTAAAAATTTCAACCAATTTGTTCTAATATCCAAAAACAATCATAAAAATGTATCATTTTTCTTTATGTGTGAATGATAATCAATCTGATGTAAAGATTCCTATGTCATTTAGAATGTAAGATCAGTGAGATTTAGACAATTAGAAGCAAACTTCAAACAAACAAAAACACACTCTCGTCATTATTAAACAAAAAAGAGAAAGATAACCAAACTTGCAAACAAGAACCAAAAATCTAAAAAAAAAGAGAAATGTTGGAAAACTGACCTCAAAGATCAAAAGGGATGGTTCACGGACCTTTGTATTTCCTCACAAAATATTCCACTCAGTCGGATAAATGAGAGGAAAACAATAAGTTGACTCTAAATCGTCAAAGACAAAGACTGACTTCAAGGTAAGGAAAGAAAATGTCAAAATTCCAAACAAAAAGGGGATCAATTCTTAGAAAACAAAGTGTTGAAGGCCAAGACAAATATGTACTGAGACTATGAGACTCTGAGCAAGTTCCAAAAGCAAGAAATAAACCTTAGAGAATGAAACCCTAGAAGATTTTTCAAAAAAAGGAGGTAGCGCTTTGGGGTAAGGGACACCAGAGCGTTATAATGTTATGTGTAAGACTAATAGGGAGTGCTAATGCTATGGTAATAAGGGCATGGGAGCACTAGGATTCTAAAGTTCATAAAAATGCCCAAAAACTCAAAAAATTAAGGAAAATCATTCAATCAAATTGAAAATGATGAAGTCAAGAGCCAATCAATAAGATCTAAGAATCAGAGAGATAGTATGGAGAAGGTAAAAGAATGAGCAAAGGCCAATACAAGACCTAGGAAAGTAAACAAAAAATCAGAGCTCCTCCCTAGTGGAGTCGCCAATCTCTGTTACAGAGAAATCCCCTTCCAGACAAGTGGATTCTCTCTTGGAGCTAGACCCCTATAACCAAGACAGAAAAGTGTTATTATGGACACTAACTTTCCCCTTCATGAATATAAACTATCAAAGAAGAATAAGGAAGAATAGTAAATACCTTTTTAATGACATTTGTCCTCCCTCGATCTAGGCTGATCTTGACCTCCAAGTTCTTTAGAAGGTCATGTAATACAATGAGAAACAACAACAAAACTTCCTACTCTAACATGATTAACTTCATAATGGATCTATGAAAGAAACAAGTTTATTAAACATACACAAACTTTAAAGGAAACAGGACAATCATAGATTTATATTAATGAGAACAAAGTGGTTCTTACAACCATGGATGTAGGTGCAACAACTTCACCAAGTTCTCTTTTTCCAGACCCTTGCTCGAATAATCCACACACAAAATGATAATGTTGATATCTCCATTGTCAGATCATAAGTTAGATGCTTCACAATGTCTCCATCTCCCCTTTCACCATGAGAAGGCCTCCTTATATAGGATTGGAGAGGCCTAACCACTTGAGATATATTTGGGATAAGTTGAGGATTCCTCTCCTTCAGTTGAGGATCTTCCCTAAGATCAATCCTTGACCTCAAATTTGAATCCAACTACCTTCAAAGATTGAGGGGATTCTTCCCTGATTTGTCTCAACAAACCAAAATTTGCTCAAAAATGCTATCGCTCCCCCAAAAGGGTGGATAGAGTGTTATAAGACTCCCCCAAAGAGGGCTAGGGAACGCTAGTACTCCCTGACAATGTATAGGGGAGCGCTACCTTCCAAAATTTATTTTTGAGTGGGTTTCTTCATGGAAAATGCTTTGTACTCCTCATCATATGATTTCTCCTTCTTAAACTAGTCTTTGAAGATGTCATAAGTGTCCTTATGATGTCATTAGAGAAATGACATAGGCAAGATCAAAGTATGATGTTTGCGACACTTTTGACCAAAAATGAAACACTTGCGACACTAGAAATGGTGATAATAGGTCATCATTGTAATGAGTAATTTTGATGTGTAACACTAACAAGGACACTAGAAAGTGGTACGATTTCAACAAAATCCCCTAGCACAACACCGATGAATTTTTTTCAAAACATTCATGGTGGTTGAGATCAAAGACAAGGAGCCGAACCCTGATTCAGAATTTGATTATGAAAATATTGGTAAAAGATAGATCATCGACACATACCCCACTACTATTGTCACAACCGCAACAATTCAACCAGAAGAACCAATAGATCCTGAAGAGGGGGAGTGCCTTTTCATTCATAGGTGTGGGTGAAGGGGACCCCACTATATTTTATTGTTGATAGCACAAGCTAGAAGAACCTCATCTTAGCAGAGGTTGTCAAATAATTGGGATTGTTGACAACACCACAACTGCAACCATACAACATAGGGTTGCTTTTTCGGAGATGAGATCTTCGTGTCACCTAGCAGTGTCAATTGTCATACAATATTCATCCCTTCAAGGATGAGGTATTATGTGGTGTTTCCCCATTGGATGTCTATGATGTTCTCTTGGGACAACCATATATGTGGAAGCGCCATGTTGTTTATGAGTCTCAACCCAGTAGTGTCATTGTTACTTTGGGGGATCATATCTACATAATACCAGAGGTATTTCCAACTACTGTCCCACCTAAACAATGTCACAAGGTAGTATCTCATACTACAAAATTCATCTTCTTTACAATCTGTTCGAAAGGTGAACAGAAGGATACTGCAACCACTAGAGTCTCAGACCAAGCACCGTCTATCCAACATAAGTAGGTTGACAAGATTGCAACAAATAAAAAAAATTCCTTCTGCACATAGGAGTCTCATGTAGCCAGACTGGTTAAAAAGGTCCAACCCTTCCAGCCATAGGTTCGTGACAACCTTCAGCAAGCTAAGCAACACAACTTCTCCAACAAGGAAAGCAACTCATCAAGATGCATATTCAACAAACACTTTTCCCTCTCCTTCAGCCACTCAACGCAATGGATACCATTTCTTCCTAAGGAGGGAGGATTGATCGAGGTGGATATTGGTGGCCACCCACATTTTCCAAATGACTCAAAATAGTTTTCTGGTAATTTTGGTAATTTACTATTTTTAGTAGTTTTTAACTTTCAAGGCCATTTTGAGGGCCTAAATGAAGGTTTTTCGGGATTGATCTTCTCAAAGATAGTAGAAGGCTCTGATTGAGCTCCCAAAGTGAATTTCCTTGATGATACCTTTCCAACAAGATATCGTGCGCCACAAATGGAGATCGTATGCCAAAGTTACGCCCCCGGGAAGTTGATACACCAAACTACCCAAAACAGGGTCCACAAAACTATTGGATTTTCATCTTCCGGGGTTAGGGTTTTGGATTTTCTTTATGATAAAAAGAACTTTGGAGGCTCATTTTAAATCATCTTCTTGCGAATGCGAGTAGTGGAAACATCTCTTCTCAGAGATAAGATTCCACCATTCTAGCGAGTCTTTCACTCTGTATTTTTACAGTCTTCGTACATTTTCAGTCATTAATAGAAAATTGTGTATCAACCAAGAAAATTCATCTAGGAAATTTAAGTTGCAACCAACACAAAATAATATGACTGGTGGCATTAGAAATAAAAAAAAAATTATGCATTCCTTCCAAATGTGTGTATATATTTTTTCTAAAAGAAAATTGTTTACATGCACATTTTGTTGCAGAATTTAGAGGTTCAAAAAAAAATTTAGTTTCTTGTATGAGAACCACAATAATGGAAGAGGCCCAAGGGTCCTAGATTCATAAAGAGTAGTTCAAAGGGATACATTTCAGCATGGGAAATGTTGAGATATTGTCTAATATAATAAGAGGAAGGCATGTAGATGTAACCATGAGAAGTCTGCAAAGAGAAGTGGGGAGATATAGATCTAATAATGAAAAGATTATGAAATCTCAAGAAGGGACATTTCATATTTTGAACATGCTACAAAGTCAAGCCAATAAAAGACTCTGACACAAAGTGAGCAGCTAGTGCTAGACAAGTGATTGCATCTAGATCCCATAGCAGAAGAGACGGGCATGGGAATGATAGGTAGTCAAGGAGTATAATCAGGCACCATAATTCCCTAGGGAAATCCACTAAGAGAGCTCATGCAAGTTTAGGGCCAGGGAGTAGCCCAACTATGTATCCTTTCAGGAGACAGAGAAGAAGGCCTAAGGGAGACATATTGCAAGGTGAACTTAGAAATATCAAGCCACCAAATTTCAAAGGCGGTGTTAAGAAGGGAGAAGAGGGTAAGGCCTAGCTGTTGGAAATGAAGAAATATTTCTAGCTGCATGATTATCCCTCTAGGCTAGAAATAATAATTTAAACCTACCACTTGTAAGGAAAGGTAGCCATGTTGTGGGATCAACTTAAGAATGAAAAAAAACTTGATGAGAGGAAGGTCCCATGGAGGTAGTTAAAAGGATATTTCCAAGAAGAATATTTTTTTTGAGGATTAATATGAAAGGACAATGAAAAATTTCTTTGAACTCAAGTTGGAAAGGATGAAAATGGATTAGTATGAGAAGAGGTTCTTCAAGTTCCTGAAGTATCTAGAGTTCATAAAATATGAGAAGGTAAAAATACAAAGTTTTCTTAGTGGTTTACCCTACTTCTATACTGACAAGATACAATAGAATAACCCCAAGACTTTGGAGGATACCATAAGAAGAGAAAAACATCTCTATGAGCAGAGAAGAAGGAGTCTAGTCTTCCAAAAAACATGGAATGAAAATATGAAAGGAAAGAGGGATCAAAGGAATAATGGTTTTAAGAAACCTATTTTCAAGAACAAATCCCAAGAAAATTAGCAAGGATAGTCAACCCAAAATGAGCACAAGACAATGAATCCATTTGGGAAAATACCAATGAAGAAGCTTATACAATGTTAGTGGTGTGAGGGAAATCACCTATATAGGGACTGCCCTCACAAAGGAGAAAGAATGTGTATGGTCCACAACATTAAGGAGGATGAAATAGTTGAATACATCAGAGGAAACATGCCAAGGATTTATGCAGCCTTGGACAACAAGCAAGCAAATTATCTATCACCCATGATTGAAGTGGAAGGTAATATTGATAACTATCCCATAGCAATTTTAATTGATTCTAGAGCTAGCCATATTTACATAAAATCTAACATTGTTGAAATATTTCACTAGAAAAAGAGTAAGAATAAGAAATATTGGTTATTTGTTATCCACGGGGGCTAAGAGAAAGATTAATGAGTTGGTTAAATATTGTCCAATAGACATGAATGGACTTAAGACAAAGGTAGATGTGAACATCATATCGTTGGGTTAATATGAATCCTTAATTGGCATGGATTGGTTGGTAAAATGACATGTTGTCCTAGACTATTAAAACAAGAAAATATCTTATCATGATGAGGATGGAAAACAAGGAAATATTCAAGACATTTCAAGAGTTGTAGTTGTTAGAGAAATTTCAGCCATGCAGCTGAAAAAGAGTTTCAGGAAGGGATGTCAAATTTTACAACTCATATGGAAGAGGAAACTAGAGATAAAGTGGAAAGTATTGAATACCATTTAGTCTTGAAGGATTTTGAAGATGTTTTTGGGGAGATCCCAGGTTTACCACCAAAGAGAGACATTGACATCTCTATTGATTTAGTGCTCGAAACTACCCTAGTGTCCAAGACACCTTACAGAATGGGCACACCAGAATTGAAACAGTTGCAGATGTAGCTTGAAGAACTTTTGAAGAAAGGGTATATGCTCCCAAACATGTCACCTTGGGGAGCCCTCATTATTTTTGTGAAGAATAAATATGGAAGCTTAAGGTTGTGTATTGATTTTAGACATTTAAATAAGATCACTATAAAGAACAAATATCATTTTCCAAGGATTGATGATTTAATTGATTAGCTGAAGGGTGCAAGAATATTTACTAAAATTGACTTGATATTAGGTTATCATCAAGTTAATATAGAGGAAGATGATATCAACAAGACAATGTTCAAAACAATATATGGGAATTATGAATTTATGGTAGTTCCTTTCAGGCCATCAAATTCCCCAATTGTTTTCATGTGCCTAATGAATGGAGTGTTCAGGGAGTACCTGGAAATTTTTTTGATTGTTTTTTTAGATGTTATTATCGTCTATTCAAAGATATAAGAAGAGAATGAGATTCATTTAAGAATGGTGCTACAATTTTTGAGAGAACACAAGTTGTATGCCAAGCTAAGTAAGTTAATCTTTTATCAAAATAAGATTCACTACTTGGGGCATATTATACTAGTAGATGGCGTAGCAGTTGATCCCAAGAAAATAGAGGCCATTAGAGGATGGACAGTGCTAGGAAATGTGATAAAGGTCATATCATTTATGGGTCTTTTTGGTTATTACCTAAGATTCATAAAAGGGTTTTCAAAGATTGAAATCCCAATCACTTCTTTGCAAAAGAAGGGAGTGAAATTCAAATGGACTCCAAAATGTGAAGAAAGTTTCCAGCATTTGAAAGATATTTGACAAGTGCACCAATATTAAAGATTGCATAACTAGATGAAGATTTTTTGGTGTGCATAGATGCATGCAAGAATAGGCTTGAGGGAGTCCTCAGTAAAAAAGATCATGTGGTGTGTTATGAGTCTATAAAACTAAAAGAGTATGAAAAGAATTATACTACACATGACTTGGAATTGGCAACCATTGTTCATGCATAAAAAATGTAGAGGCATTACCTTATGGGGAGAAGATTTGAGTTAAGAACAAACCAATGTGGTATGAAGCATTTATTTGGACAATGAACATTAAATGCTAGACAAACTAGGTGGATGGAATTTATGAGTGAATATGAATTTGAAATTAAGCATATCAAAGGAAAGGAAAATCAGGTGGTTGATGCACTCAACAAAAGAGTTCATGAAGTGTATATTTCAGTGATCATCATGTTCAACACATATTTAAAATAAATATTTTTAGAGGATGCAAATTCATATAAAAAATAAAATGTTACAATAAGACAATTTACAACAGAAAATAAATTATTATGAGTTGAAAGAGGATGGAATCCACATGTACAAAGGGAAAATATTTTTACCATATTTTGGAGAGCTGAAAAATATAGTGCTAAGGGAAATGCATAGTGTACCATATGTTTGGCACCCAAGATATTAGAAGACAATTGTAGTTGTAAGAAGCCAACACTTTTTGTCGGCAATGAAGAAAGAAGTGGTTAATTACATAGCTATGTGTCTGAAATGCCAAAAAGTGAAAACAGAACATAGACATCCATTGGGGCTGCTACAACCATTTCCCATTCCTGAGTGGAAATGGGAAGTGGTTACAATTTATTTTATTATAAAACCTCCCAAAATGGTGAAGCAATATGATTCCATCATGGTAGTGGTAGATAAAGTAAACAAGGAAACACATTTTATTCTTGTGAAGAAAACATACAAGGAAACAAATATTTCAGATATCTACATGAAAGAGGTTGTCAGGATACAAGGGATACCTAAGGCAATTGTTTCAGATAAAGATTAAAAATTCACCTCTAATTTTTGGAAATGTTTGTTCAAAGGTTTTGGGAAAAACTTAAATCTTAGTACAATATATCAGGTAGAGTTAGATGGTAAAACAAAGAGGACTAACAAAATCATTGAGAATAGTCTCAAAATGTATGTCATGCACCATCCATCAAAGTGGGAAGATTATGTATACTTAGTAGAGTTTTATTACAATATTGGGTATCAAGCCTCACTAAAAATGAGCCCATTTGAAGCATTGTATGGTAGGAAGTGTAATACACTAGTGAGTTGGGATAACCCAGTAGCCAGAGTTATCATTGAGCTATATTTGTTGAGGGAAATGGAAGAATAGATGAAAAATATCAAATAGAATTTAAAGGTTTCCAGGATAGGAAGAAAATTTATGCAGAAAAGAACATAGTTTTTAGATATTTTAAAGTGGGAGAACATGTTTTTCTAAAATTGAAAGGGAAAATAAGTTCACCAAGATTGGGTTGTTGTCCAAAGTTGACAACAAGATATTGTGGGTCTTTTGAAACATTAGAGAAGATAGGGTCAGTTGCATAGATCCTAGCCTTTTCTACATCTATGAGAGTGCATAATTTATTTCATGTGTCATTATTAAATAAATATGCTCCTAAATCTAAACACATAATTGATTGGAATGTGATCTAGGTGGAAAACAAAGGGGATTTCCAGGTGGAACCGGTACATATCCTGGATCAGAAAATCAAAGTTCTTAAGAACAAATCCACAGTGTTGGTAAAGTTTCAATGGATATACTATGGTCCTGAATATTCAACATGGGAGCATGAAGAAACTATGCAAGAGGAATACCTACAATTTTTTTTCAATTTTGAATAAAACAGAAATTAAAAAAAATACAATACTCCATTTTTGGGCAGCTAGAGTTCTGGAAACACATATCGGAATTATGTTCACTTGTGCTGACAACCCTGATAAAATAATGGTGAATCCTAATGGAATTATATCAATGAAGTGGAAAATTTCCTTGGGTTAGGAGGTTGAGAGAAATATAGGATTCTTGTTGGAACTACTATTGGAGGGTAAAAGTTACAATTTTTTTGTTTTCTTTTCTGAATATTTTAATGTGATGTAAATTTGTATATGTATTTCAGAATGGTGTTTTTTTATCGAGGATGGTGCACAATTTCAAGGGAGGGGGAATGTAACATCCCCACTATAATCCCCATTTTAATTTATGCATAATGTAGATATGAATGTGGCTATGTCCAAGCGGTCTAATATGAGAATTTATTTTCTATTTTTAAATAAATAAAATGTGATACTAGTTGATGGGGAATATGGATAGATATGGGGGCTGATTTTTACACAAGAGAAGAGAGTGTCTAATAGGAGTACAAAGTGGAAATTAATTATGGGTATTAATTCAACCCATTTTCCTGGATTTTATTACCATTGGGATAACTTCTATTTTTTGTTCAAGTGTATGAGGGCCCAATCATTAAAAACATGTAAGAGGGTGGGTGTGAGAGTCACATCCCATAGTTATTGGAGAGCATGTATATGAAGTACAATAAACATTGATCATAGTAAGTGGTCAATTGTCTTTGGAAAATAGAGGAAAATTGTATGGACAATTACAAGAAGTTTTTAGACATTGAGTTTTACATGAGCAGGAAGGGGAGAGCAAGGGAATAGAGAAAGAAGAATCAGGAAATTTTGAAGCATGTTTAAGAGTTTGGAGCACTTTGGATCCAAAGATTGAAGATATAGGTTGTTAGGCCTGAAGAGTGAAATCTTGAGTGAGTTGCATTATAACAAGTGTTTTTGTTGTTGCTGGTAGTTTTCTTGGAAATGAGTTCCCATAAGTTCTGGGTAAAGAGATTCCTATATACATGTTCCAAAGAGACACTGATGAACTTTTTGATTAATTGGGTTGGTTATCATTGATGTCAACCCTTGAAGAAAGTCCGGTAGAACAAAGGTTTGGGTAATGGACCCAATTTTTTTTAATGGATAATGGTATGAGTTTTGATGTATTTGAAGGTAAAACTATTCTAGATGGATAGTACATGTCATGCCATTTCCGGTGGTATGTGGAAAGTCACATAACTCCTCACGATTAGAGAGTTATGGCCATGTG
>CBVK0103358721.1:0-14652 GCA_900067695.1 Picea abies | reverse complement strand
GGCTAATTCAAAAAAAGAACAAGAAAATTACAATTTTTAAAGGTAAAATCTGACGACAAGGCCAGTTTTTTGGTTGGCGTCGAAGGATGTCATCGTATTTTGGGTTCAAATGTAGTTGTGGGTTTGGTCCAAATTGTTGATTATTGAATAAGATTCGGGATATTTGGCATATTCAACTTGGATTTGATCTAACTAATCAGGAATCACCACTATTGTTGCATATGTTATTACATCGTCATCTTCCATGACAGTGCATCACCAACTACAATGTCCTTCCCCTTTTTGTGCAATATTTCCATATTAAACATGGAAAGTTTTTCCATCCATTTTTGTTGTTTGGTGGACAATGTTTTTTGTTGTAATGTTTTTCCATCCATTTTTGTTGTTTGGTGGACAATGTTTTTTGTTGTAATATGTTTTCAAGACTGTTGTGATCCATACGTAAGATAATTTACTTCCTAAAATATATTATCGCTACTTAGATAACACATGTATAATGACGAGCATCTCTTTATCATATGTAGATTTTAAGTGTTCCCTTTTGTTGAGATTTCGGCTATCAAAATCTATCAGATGGTCGTTTTGCATTAACATTGCACCTATTCCAAAACCTAAAGCATCACATTCTACCACAAAGAGTTTTGTAAAATCTAGGGTTGCTAACCCAGGTGTGGATGACATAACCTTTTTCAATGTCTCAAAACATTCTTCCGCTTGGTTATTCCTTTGGAAATAATTTTTTTTTAATAGGTTTGATAGTGGTGTTGTCAAATGAGCATAGCTCTTGATGAACCTTCTGTAATAACTTATTAATCCTATGAATCCTCTTATTTTTTATATGTTAATTAGTTTTGGCCATTCCACGATTGCTTTAATTTCACCGGGATCCACTGATTGGGGACTTGGGACCTTGGTCAATATGGGATATAGAGAAGAGAGACACGAGGAAGAAAGGTGTATACCAAGAAATGAATCAAAAAATGAAGAAGAGGAATGTACATTTCCTATCAGAGAATCCGATGAAAAAAATAAAATGAAAAATATAAACCCTTCAGTTCTTCCATTATTTTATGGACTACCTACAGAGGGCCCATACACCTTCATGTTTGAATTTGAAGTTATGTGTCATACATATGAATACAAAACATATGCTCAAAAATTAAGATTGTTTCCCTTAACCTTGAAGGATGTTGTTTTAAGATAGTTTATGGGATTGCAAGGAGGAAGTATTTGTACTTAGGAAGAAATTTAGAAAAAAATTTCGGACAAGTATACAGATTATTGTAAAACACAAGAAACAAGAGATGAAATTTTTCGTATCACACAAAGGGTTGTTGAAACTTTGGAAGACGATGTTGAAAGATTTCAGTTTAGTTATATATGTGCGACAAATTGCAAACTTGATGATGAATCACTCAAATTAGTGTTGCTTAGAGGAGTAATAGAAGACTTGATGGAAGCCTTGGACTAAATTGTTGTAGGGGATATCTATCAATTCAATTATGATGAAATAAAATACATTTTCAAGAATTACTCAAAAGCAGCCATGAGGAAAGGTAGAGGGACAAAAATTATTTCACCTTCAACATAAAAGAATACAATTGATGTTACTAAAGCTAAAATTGGAAATTTAATTGAGGATATGAAAATAGACATTTTAAATTCATTGTCTATGCAATTAGATGCATTGCAATAAAAAAGGAAACAAGAAGAAAATGATAAATCCTTAGCAATTTTCTATCCTATATGGACGAAGAAACATCCTCGTAATGAATGTCCACTTGTTGTAGTAAAAATATACAATGTATGTTCTAAAAATCATGATACTAAAAACTTTCCCCAATTACCTAGTTTAAAAGCAATATATCAAGGTATTGATCATAATAATTAACAAGTTTTCTTTATTAATCAACGAAGGTTTGTAAAGCCAAGACCATAGTTTCCAGGAGGAACTCAAGATCAATACTTTAATCCACCATGGTCTAATCAATATCCTTCATAAAATAATCAACAATATTTTCCATAATTCCAAAATAATCAACAGTCTTTTCCCCAATTTCAAATGAATCAACAATCACGGCAGCCACCTTTCTCTTATCCAATGAATTATGGGAAATGGCCATATACAATTCAAGGTAACCAATGGCCAACTCAACAACAATATTTCCGACCTTGTGACACTTTTCCTATACAACAACAACAACAAGTGTTGCCTCTTCCTCCATTACAAGGCCCTAGTCCAACACAAGTAATACCATTACAGTTTCCTACCCAACCGAATCCAAATCCTAATAAGAGGGTAGGGCATTGAAATAAACAACAATCAGATCAATCAAATCAATCAAGTCAACCAATTCAAAAAAATCAACCAATTTATACCAATGAAGTAGGAGATTTTCTATCTTATTTAGTTTATGCACTTGATTTTTAGGCCACTCATCTTTGGTATGCAAAAGTATAAAAATATCCTAGACCACCTAAGGTAGAGGATGTCGGTGAAGAACAACCTGTGATTGAAGAAGAAAGAGAATAATTGCAACAAACTTCCTCTACTCCTATTGAATATGATATAAATCATTCCTTAGAAAACAAGAATAATGTCCCACATTTTCCGGAGAGGCTAAGTAAACATGAAACCCAACCTCAACTAACATTTGACATTTTGGGAGAATTGAAAATTTTATGTGTCAAAATTCCCTTGATTCAAGCTATCAAAGACGTTCATATTTATAATAAGGCCATTGGAGATCTGTGCAATAGAAAACTAGGAAGGAAGATACAAGATCCCACAACTATCCAGGTAGTAGGACAATTGTCCGAACTCATGTTAGGATGAACTGTTAATCCAAAATATCTTGATCTAGGCAACCTTGTTGTGCAAGTTTATATTGGAAAAACTCCAATTCCAAATACTCTAGTAGATTTGGGTGCATCCATTAACACAATGACAGTAAAATTTATGGAGACTTCGAATCTTCATAATCTAATGTGTCAAATGCCAACAATTTCTCAAATGGTTTGCAGGTCAACAGTCAAGCCTGAAGGGATCCTGGAAGATATTGTAGTTACAATAGATTCTTGGGAATACCCAACAGATTTTATAATCTTGCATCCTAAAACAAATATGGGGGACTATCCATTAATCTTGGGGCATCCATGGTTAGAAACTTCATATGCTTATATAGAATGCCACTCTAGAAAGATGACAATGTCTCAAGGAGAATCCATTAAAAATATTACACTATATCCCCTAGAAAAATCATTTTTGAAATTGAAGAAATGGATTCCACCGGATTATGGAAGTGATTATTATGTTGATATCATTAGGACAATTCTTACAATTGAACAAGCCTTAATGATGAAGGAACCATATGAAAAAAGGATGATATCAAATTTCATGTAGAACATTCATCTAACAACAATTGAAATTTGGGAGTATAATAAGCAAACATAGGGAAAAGGGATGAGTTCCAATATAAATGCAAAAATTAAAAATATTAATGATTAATCCTAAATTTCTATTAATCATATTACTTACCAATATTAAGATGAATATTTTGTAGAATAATTTGTTAATCATCAGGTCAAAACCATAGATATTTCTCTAGGAAAATATTTGAACATAATCAGTCAGCTACAACAATTTCAACAACAAGAGTTGTAGAAATTGTTGCAAAAATATTTTGTAGCATTTGCTTGGGATTAGAAAGATGTGCATGGGATTGATCCTTCTATTTGTATGCATCATATTTATGTTCAGGATGGAATGAAACATGTTTTTCAACCACAATGTAGAATGAACCTTATCCTTAAAGATAAAGTGAAAGATGAGCTCTAGAAACTCTTAACAGTTGGGTTTATTTATCCAATTTCTAATAGTGAGTAGGTTTCTCCACTTGTAATAGTTCTAAAGAAAGGAGGGAAATGGAACATTTGTGTGGATTATAGGGAACTCAATAAAGCTATTAGAAAATATCACTTTCATTTACCCTTTATTGACCAAGTTTTGGATTCCTTGTCCGAAAGGAAAAATTTCTTTTCTAGATGGTTTTAAAGGATATAACCAAATCCAGATTGTACCAAAAGATCAAGACAAAACAACATTCACATGCCCTTGGGGAAATTTGTCTTATAGAGTTTTACCCTTTAGGTTATGCAATGCACCGACCACTTTTCAGAGAGTTGTTCTGAGTATTTTTTCTGATGTAATATCGGATTGCATGGAAATTTTTATGGATGATTTCACTAGTTTTGGAAGTTAGTGTGATGAAGCACTATCTAGATTGAAAAAAGTTCTTCAGAGATGTGTAGAAAATAATCTTTCATTGAGTAATGAGAATTTTTTTGAATGATGATAGAAGGAATTGTATTAGGACATCATATTTCTACTAAAGGTATTCAAGTTGACCCTGTTAAAACTAATGTCATCAAAAATATGTTAGTTCCAACAAACAACTTGATATAAGAAGTTTCCTTGGGCATGCTGAGTATTATAGAAGATTTATCCAAAATTTTAGTAAATTGACCTCTCCATTATTTGTTTTGCTTTCTAAGGATGCATAATTCATTTGGATAGAAGCTTGATAGAAAGCCTTTGAAACTTTACAACATAAATTAATTACAACTCTTGTTTTACAAGGAAACAACTGAAAATTACCATTTGATATTTATATTGATGCTCCTGATAAAATTTTGGGTGTTGTGTTAGGATAGAAGGAGAATTTATCTATGCATGCAATATATTCCATTAGAAAAAATCTTACAAAAGTTGAGCATAGTTATACAATGACAGAAAATGAGTTTTTAGAAGTAGTTTATGCAATCAACAATTTATGCGATTATATAACTGGGTATCCCACATTTGTGCATAGAGATCATTCAATAATTAAATATCTTGCAAATAAACAAGTAATAAATGGTAGAATAATTTGTTGGTTATTACTTCAAGAATTTGACATAACAAGAATCGATAAGCTTGGTCGGGAAAATGTGGTTGCAGATTTTTTGTCACGTATTCCAAATGATAGAGTGGATGAACCAATGGATTATTCATTTCCTGATGAGCACCTCTTTGTTGTATCTATGATCACACCATGGTTTGCAGACAATGTAAATTATTTGGTTTCAGGAAGACTACCCCAACATTTTTCCTATTAAGAATGTTGTGCTTTGGTTGGAAAAAGTGGACCTTTTACATGGATAAAAGGTTACTTATTAAAGTTAGGAATATGTAATATTCTTCAAAAATGTGTCAGGAAATATGAAGTGTATGAAATATTGAAGGCTTTTCATGATGAACCATGAAAAGGGAATTTTGTCGCAACAATAACTGCTAAAAAGATTCTCTCCACTATGAATTATTGGCCAACACTTCAGAAGGATGTCAGAGCATATGTGAGACTTTATGATTCCTGCCAAAGAATGGGACAACCTACCAAAACTGAAGAAAATCCATTATAACCATAGGATTCTCTTGAACCATTCAAGAAATGCAGAATTGATTATGTAGGTCCCATCAATCTATCATCCAATCAATTCAAGTATATACTAGTATGTATTGATTACCTCACGAAATGGGTAGAAGTCCAACCCCTCAAAAACGTTGAAGAGAAAAGAGTAGTGGAATTCCTTTATGAAAACATATTTACCAGATTTGGAGTTCATAGAGAAATTGTGTCTGACAAAGTGTTGATGAAAAGGAATGGAAAGTCTTTATACCAACATTTTCGATTCTCACAAGGTCAAGGTAAGATAGGTGGGATTATCACCCTATGTTTATAGCCATAAAAAATGTCAATCAACCATGAAGCAATAAGTACTTGGGTTTGATGCTATTTTATATTTAAGTGCTTTGATAAAAAAGAAAATATATATTTTTTAATATGATTATAAACAAATTTAAAATAGACAATTTAAAGAAACCATATATGAAATATCATTATACAATAGATCCAGATGTGAGACCAAAATCAACAGATGGTTTTATTGATTTAAATTCCAAATCACAACAAAATCTATTTTTACAAACCCCTACGATGGTGAGGACCAAAGTTATACTTAGAAGTCTATGGTGGAATTTTACATCACACAAAGACAACTAATGTCTTCAAAGAAAAGACCAAGACCAGAAAAATGTTGGATCAACCAAGCTTTACAAACCCCTACGATGGTGAGGACCAAAGTTATACTTAGAAGTCTATGGTGGAATTTTACATCACACAAAGACAACTAATGTCTTCAAAGAAAAGACCAAGACCAAAAAATTACTCGATCAACCAAGCCACAAATGCATCAATGTCTTGACTCTGCAAAATAATTGTAATCAACACTAAAAACTAATTTAGAAATCAAATTAAAATTAACGAGCTATTGAGACAAATGAATGACCTTTTGAAGCATGTCAAATATATATGCTTCTTAGCCCTTCTTCTTCCCACCTTCAATATAACCCTGCTATCAACAAGAGGATTCATCTCTATGCAATTCATAAATGAATGAAATCTCACTTCTGAACAAGAGAAAACCCTTATCATAATTGCCTTTCTATTTTCTCATGCCTTCTCCTTTTATTCTTCATTGAGGTAGTTCAAGTAGTTCAACTACATTTTAGTTAGAAGGCTAAATAATTTTAATTAAGTAGGACAACTTTTTTAAATAATGATAAAGGATAATACATAATAATTAATAGATGCCCCCCCCCTACGCATCTCTTTATTTGTTTAATTTTCAATATTCCATTGTTCCTCCATAATTTTAATATGCATGTCATGTTATCTCGTCATCATAAAATACGTGCACATCCAACAACCCAAGAATAGATATGCCATAAATACACTTGTGCCTCCCAAAATATAATAAATATGNNNATGCCATAAATACACTTGTGCCTCCCAAAATATAATAAATATGCCAAAAATAAATCCAATTGTTTGCTGTCAAAATATAAATATAACTATGTCCAACAGTCAAACTGAAATTAAAGTACCGTCACAACATAAATTCAGAAATTATATTTTTTTATGGGAGGTTGTCCTCCTCTGCTCACTTCCTTCTAATGAAAGCAGAGGAGGACAAAAAAAGCTTACATGCCCGCTCAAAACAAAATATTTCTTATGGTTGGCTTTATCTAATAATCTATTAACATGGGATAATTACAAAAAAAGGGACTGGCATGGTTCATGATGGTGTATCTTATGTAAAAAAAAGATGATTGTGAGGATCATTTGTTTGTTCATTACCCATTCACAAAATAAATATGGGAGGAGGCCTTGAAATTAGTTAATGGTGAAGGTAAATGAGAAGGGAATACATTACATGACTATTGGGAGAAATGGCATAGTGACAAGTTTGTTAGAATACATAAGTAATTGCTTTGTACAATAATGTGGGCAATTTAGCTAGCGAGAAATGAAAAGGAAATTCAAAACAAAGATGTTATTCCTATTCAATTTCGTAATCAGATTAGATATGCATACATAGATGCCATGATATGGTACCCACTGAAGGAAAAGAAACAATGATTATTTAAATCTCCAGATTTAGATAAACAATAGCGTTGGGTTATTTTGACGGGGCATGTTGAGGTGGTCTCAACATTTGTGGAGTAGAAGGTAATATATTTTTAAGAGACACTTGTGAGATTGATTTCAAAGCATTTGCATGAGAGGGATCAAATAACAAAGTATAACTTTATGTTCCATGGTTAATTATGAAATAACAATAGAGAAAGGTTTAAATAGTCTACGGGTGGTAGGAGACTCCAAGCTTATAATGGAGTGGGCAAATGGAAATTCTGATCTAGAAAATTTATTGTTGGTCCCATTAATGTATAGAATCAGAGACGTGAGGACAAATTTCATTTTATTATATTTTCAGCACGTATATAGGGAGCTAAATATGAAGGCCGATATATTGGCCAAGGAAGCACTAAGGATGTAGGAATGATCAATGGAGAAAATATAAGTAGTAGATGGGAATATCCAATATGTAACTTCTTGCTCAATCTATTTCTAATCAATCTACTATAGTGATGATATGTTGGATATCTATTTTTGAAGCAAATGTCGATGTACAATGTCCACATTCAAGAATGTAATTGTGAAATGTGAAGTCTTTTGAAAGAAGTAGTTTAATTTGGTACTTAGAAAATCCTATAGGATTACATTCATTGAAGGTTTTTGAACTTTTTTGAGAATGCTAACTTGGCATGCACATGTGTATATGTTTTCATCTCAAAATTTGAACATATGTTTCTTTTCTTAGAAAAAAGGATTTCAATTTAGTATTATTATATAAATCAACATATATGTTCATATATATGTTTTACCTAAGTACTATATTGTATCAAAATCCTAGAGCACTCATGAGTCATCATATATGTCGTTAGCATTGTAATATGGAGTTGTTCTGTCATTTCAAGCTTTTTTTTGGCCCTCTTTTAAGGTTTTGTGAATTGCATTTAAAATACCTATTGAAATTTCCTTTATTTTTACCCACATACAAGTTCTATGAGATTTAAATGAGCTTAATTTTCTTGAATTTTGCTCAAAATCTTGTAAAAAAGGATGAATTATCCCCAAAATATTTTATTATAGTTGTTGTACTTTATTTTAAATTTTGCATTGCTAGTGTAGTAGATTTTGTACTCGGGGTTTGTCACATAGTTGATTGGGTGCTTCTCTAACGTAGGTTATTGATATGATAATGTTTCATATATTGTTTATTGTTGTTTTAGGGATACATATGCATGGGATTCTTTGTGTCTTTTATGAAGTTGAATGTCGTGAAACCTCATTGGTTATCTATAAGATTTGCAAACCCTATACTAAATTGAATTGATACATAACAAAATAGCATGATCCTCATTTAAAGTTCTTTGTTTCCATATCTTAATCAAACATAGTAGCATAAGTATAATTGTCATTATGCATACCTGAGAAGCAATGCTTGAAGTTTCATAGAGTTGCTTTAACAAACAATATCTCGATTCCTAGAAGTCTTGTAGCACAAGAAAAAGATCCACATGCATGTTGGAGAATACAATAGTTAATGTTTAAGAATAAGAATAAGGAGACAATTTGACCATTCATGGGAGTGCCGAAGAAATAATAATACAAGGAAAGGCACAATTTTCGATACCAATTTCTTGAATTTAACATTGAGCATATTCTTCAAATCTCCAAGCTCCTATAAAAATTATTTATAGGGACATGGTTCAAAAACTAAAGGCTCTTGAAATAGTCTAAGAGCATAAAACCTTCAAAAGCCATGCTCACTACATATAACTCGATACAATGTTATTCTTCGGTTAGATTTTTATCTTTTTGTTGGATTTTAACCAAAACTAAAATAAAGTAAGTGGTTCATATATTTTCAAATTTTACTCGAATAAAGTAAGTGGTTCATATATTTTCAAATTTTACTCGAGATACAATAATAAGTACCTAAAAATAATCAAACACATAAAAAAATGCATAACAAAACATCCTGGGAAAAAAAAAAGAGAAAATTATTCGTATCTACAAATTCTAATGACATTCACATACATTAAAATAATATTCAAGGATATTATGTGATAATTCTTTTCTAAAATGCAAGCTTAAGATTTCCTATTTTGCATGGATAAAAATGTGGAGTGAACAAGTTCATGCAAGAGAATATTTTTAACATTTAGCCACAAGAATATATGCACACACTTTACAAATATAAATTCAAACACACCCTACAACTTTCCCAATTTGATGCTTAAATCGATACTCAATACCTACTTTCCCAATTTGATGCTTAAATTGATACTCAATACCTACATGCATCTAGCACATGGCATACTGTATCACCATAGAAGGAATATAAGATAATTTAAATTAAAGTTTTATATAATGTTATAAACAATCTATAAAGCATGGAATACAATATTATTGTGATAATTAAATTAGAGATTCATAGAAAATAGAATAAGTGAGAGGAGAACATTATCACTCACACGAGCACAAGACTTAATAAGTGAGAGGAGAACATTATCACTCACATGAGTACGAGACTTACATGTTGCAATTCATACCACTACTACATCTAAAAATAAAGGGTTATACATTCCCTTTCCAACTATTTGTGCCAATGCCTTTAATGATTTTAGTCCACTCTTCTTTTTCCTAGCCACAAGATTATTAGCTCCATTTTGTATCGATGTTTCTTTTTTTGTATGCATTTCATTTGATTAATCACAATGTTCTCATCAAATATATATACAATATAAGTTTTATTGTCCATATGCAAGACCACGTTAAAACATTAAGGATGCATGTATAATTAGAAGTGATTTCCTGTAAATATATGCAAATAAACATTTAAAACCAAAATTATATAAAATATATGCCACTTGACAAGAGAACACAAAGTTAAACAAGATGAACATTTTCTCGTGTTTACAATATAAGAAGAGTGAAACATTACAAATGTATAAAATAAAACATTATTATTTCCCCTCAAATATAAAAACACAATTAAAAATATGCAAATATATACAAGTAAAATGAAAAATAATTACAATATTTCAATTTTGCTACAATGTTAAATTTTAAAGCATTTATAGATGAAAAAAAGAATAGATCCTTTGTAGAGGAGAAAAGATTAATCTCATAATAAAATACAATTAAACATAATATAACAAGAATAAAAATATATTTCTACTTCAATTCAATTTATATATAAATTAACATGATTTAATAAATTCATTTAAAAAAAAATTGAGAAAAAACAAGGCAACTACACTCTACTACTTTACACATTACAATGTGTCAACATTCGCTATATTACCTCCTATTATGTATCTCAGTTTGATTGAAAAAATATATATATATATTTCAGATTACCACTCAAAATTTACCCCTTTACTTTACTTTGTTGAATCATTTTATCTCTCATATACACAACATTGTAAAATTTTCATATCAAAATTTACCCCTTTACTTTACTTTGTTGAATCATTTTATCTCTCATATACACAACATTGTAAAATTTTCATATGTTACTCTATCCATCTAAAGAGATCCAAGCATATATAAAATGCTATGGAACTAGAAGCATACTAAAATAGAGTGAAGTACCTTTTCCATTACTAGATGAAGCCCACGTGGATATGAAATAAAGAAATGTGTCATGCAAAGGGGTGAAAATCGATTTTTTGTTTTTATGAGATAATTGATCTCTACACAACTTTTTTTGAACACATTCCAACACTCCCAAAACATCTTCGCATTAAAAATGCACCACTCTCCAATAACAAGATGTTAAACATGAGTTACAAATCAATGTAATTCTATATATGGAAAGTGTTACTAGTAGAGAAAACACAATAGATGGATCATGGATCCTATACCTAGAGAAAATGTTATCAGTGGACAAAACACAATAGATGGATCCTATACATTGTAATAATGCACTAATTATTTATTTATTTTTGCTTGGTTCATAATCATTTTTAACTAGATTATATATATTTAGAACACTTTTTTTCATATTGTTTTATGTTATTGGTTGAGAAAACAATATTATTGGTAGAGAAAACACAATAGATGTATATATTTTAGAACACTTCTCTTTATATATTTTTATGTTATTGGTTTAGAAAACAATATTATTGGTAGAGAAAACACAATAGATGGATCGTATACATTATGATGATACAACAATTATTTATCTTTGCTTTGTTTATAATCATTCTCAACTAGATTACATATCTTAGAACACTTCCCTTCATATATTTTACTTTAAGTAAAGGGGAAGGGATCTATCCTATTTTATTATGCATTATAGATATAAACTATTATGTTGTTTGTAGTTTTTTTTTTTTGAATTGAGGATTTGTAACTAAATGAGATTGTGTTCATGAGACATAACTTTGAATTTGTTGAGATGTCACTATAAATCTTAGATTTTCACGTGAAGCCCACAATCACGCATCAAAGTTAAGCATAATTCAAATCGAGATGGATGACATTAACATCATTAATCCCAACCACTCGGTCCACCCCTAACAAACTAACTTTTGTTTGTTATGTGGATGTGTTTCTTCTTTAAAAATGTGATGCAATGATTTTCTCTCAAAAGAGATTTAATATTCGTACTATTTGACATTATTTCAATACATGCTATTACAAATAGTTTGCAAGCGTGGAATTTGTTAGGAGATATAAAGAACCATTTCAACATGTTCTTGAGAATATTGATGATACCTTGTCTCTCAACCATTGAAATTTATCATCTAAACTAAGCAATCACGCCTCTAAATACTATCCCAAGTTGGATATCATTAAATATATCTTTATTTGAGTTATTCTATTTTTATGGACTTTGTTTTTGTCAATTTTTTTGCCCATTGTCATTTCTCTTGTATTCTCCATTGTTATTTCTCTATTAGTTTTGACAATTTCATATTGTCTTTAAGTTTCTCTTTTAGTTGACAACTTCATCTCCTCTTTAAATTATATGACCAACATATTAGAGATGTTCCTAATCACCTCACTTATCAATTTATTCATTTTTCTGTTAATACAAAATCCAACTTCTCTCTTAGTTATATGACCCAACACATTAGGGGCAATCCCATAGCAAGAGCCAAATCCCTAAACATGTGTTGAAACATCTACAAAATGTACTTTATACTATACACATTATGCACAATGAGAAAATCTTTTAATGCACTTTATACTATACACATTACGCACAATGAGAAAATCTTTTAAAACACATTACGCACAATGAGAAAATCTTTTAAAACACATTACGCACAATGAGAGAATATTTGAAAAGTGAGTGTAAGTAGTGAAACCCTATGGGTTAATCATTGAGACTACTCTAAGACGAAATTTACTTACAATGTGAGTACTTTGAGTTGAAATACCCATGGGATTAGTCATTGTTTTTCTATGAGTATTTCAACTTAGTTACAATAAACAATTAGGCATGTGAAAATACATGATGTAAGTTGACTTTTTCCAATGGGTATTTGAACGGTCACAATAAGCAATTAGGAATGGGAAAATACATGATGTAAGTTGACTACCCTTCACAAAAGCAAACTTGGTGCTATGGGTTGGGTAAACTAGTGTTTTGAAAATCTTTCTTTTCATAATTGGGTTATATAGTTTAGATGCTAATTTAAAGTTTATAAGTTAACTTATTGTATTGAAAATTATTAGATGTCAATTTAAAGTTTATAGGCTTAAATCATTGTATTGAAAAATAAAAAATATGGTGGTTGGTTTGAGATTTTTTTTCTTAATTGAGTTATATAGTTTAGATGTTAATTTAAAGTTTACAGGGTTAAATTATTGAAAAATATTAAATGTAAATTTAAAGTTTATAAGCTTAAATCATTGTATTGAAAAATATGGTGGTTGGTTTGAAATTTTTTAATGTGAGATTTGTTTTAGGAGTAAAAAAAGTAGTATGTTGTAAAATTTAATAGATAAAGAATTTTTTGAGAAATAATGATAAGCATTAATTTTTTTTTTGAAAAAATGAAGATGTGAATGATGGAAAGCTTTTATTTTGTTTGATGTATTTCACAAGGAAAATGCATGAAGGTTACCCTGATAATGATAGCATCATGGAAAAAGGAGGCATAAACTCGAGAATAGGTTACAAGTTGATTGCAAGTTTGACATACACAAAGGTGATGTTGAGCATAATAGGGATCATGATTGAATAGAATATGCCAATAGAATGAGAATAATATATTCATCGGTACATGGTGCATATACTAACACAAGACATGTTTACACATACTAGATATAGATTCAAAGCATGGACTCGAAACATGACTTAAGTGTAAGGTATGCACACATGGTATAGGTGGCTTCTCTTAACTTTAAAGAAGCAACTTAGTTTGGAAAAAGATTTATGTGACCTTGTTTAAAGGAGATTTTTATAGTTGTAGAAGTTATTCTAAAATCCATTTCACCGTTGTTTCAGACACACAATACATTCTATAGAGGGGGAGAGAAATGTTGAGCAAGAAAACATACTCACTTCGTAACGAATCAACCATTATGTTAATATGAAACACTATTCCCTTGTCGTTACCTCCATTAGCATAAGGATAATGGCCTGTGGGAGTTATATGTTGTCATAACACAAGAGGAGAGTTTGAGGGGCTAGCAATGTACTAGCATCTTCACTTGGAATGCTCAATATGTAGGCAATGACAAACTATATTTATTGAGAAAGAAAAAGAGAAAATATGATTTTATAGTCGTAAAAGCTATTCCAAGCTGCCACAAGATGTGTATCCTATTGTTGTTTCTCACACACATGCATATGATACGTTTCACAAAGAAGAAAGAAGGGAACAAATAAAAAAACATACTCACCCCACAACCAATCAACTACCATGTTAATAAAAAACACCAATATAAAAATAAATAATTTGAATTAGGATGTAATTCTAAATATAAAATTAAAATTTTTGTAAATATAAAAAATCTCAATGCTCTTATAATGTAGATGGAAAAGATGTGACATATGTATAAAGAAAGAAAGAAAATGATTTTAATGTCCACAAGGCTAACAATAGCTTATGGGACAGACCACCTCACACATTGATTTATGCAGTTCAACCCTTTTCCTGTTCAACTTGATGATGAGCTCCCC
>CBVK0103358709.1:0-12037 GCA_900067695.1 Picea abies | reverse complement strand
ACGTGGAGAAATTGCATAAATGGTGTGAAAGTGGTTTTTTTCAAGAAGCTGTAACTTTTAGCTCAGAGATCGAAATGAGGCACGAGTATAGTCATTGGAAATATTATTCAAAGGATAATAATATGGAATTATTATAATTTGGAGAAATATGATATAATTCTTCACGAATTGAGCAGAAAAATGAACCTGTAGCATTATTTGATAAAATTTATATAATATGCATAATTCTAACAAAATGGTTGCTTGCACATTTGGCAGAATTAGGGGATATAAACATATCATTTCAAGTTAAGAATGAATATTTGGGACATGGAGGAAGGAGAGGGATCCTTGAGTTATGATAAATAAGCCAAAGGTCAAAATACCAGTGTTGGTAATGCCGAGACAGAATCAAATAGGCACAGGAGTAGAGGGTAATAATAAACATTAATAGAGATTGTGAGAAGCCTGAAAATATAAGTGTAGAGTTACAAAGAAGAAAATGAAAGGTTTATGAGAGAACAAAACCAAATAAATTCTCAAGTGATGTGAAGCCTAAATCAGTTGCATAGACACAGAAAGAATGGATTAGACTCGAGCGAGGAAGAAGAAGGAAGATACCATGAAAGAAGAGACAACTATAGAAGAGATGGTCATTCAAGAAGTGCTATTAGAACTCATAGAAATCACTCACCTCCTTAAGCAACAAGGAAATTTTATGCATATGAAGACTCCATAAGAAGTCCATAAGTGTCTCCTGTTAGACACCAAAGAACAAGACATGAATTAGAAGGTTTGCAAAGAGCGATGAGAAATCTTAAGCCACCATCCTTTGATGGTGAAAGAGAAAGGAAGATGATGTTGAAGCTTGGTTGCTTGGAATCAGGACGTATTTTCAGTTGCACAACTACTCTTCCAACCTAGAAGCCAAAATTGCCACATACCACTTACATGGAAAAGATGCTATGTGGTGGGATCAACTGAAGAAATTTGAGCACATTAATGAGAGGAGGATCACTTGGAAGCAGTTAAAGAGATATTTTTGGAAGGAGTATATTTCAGAGCACTTCTATGAAAAGAAGATGCAATAGTTATTTGAATTATGATTAGGAAGCACAACCATGACAGAATATGAAAATAAGTTATGCAGATTGTTGAAGCATGTGGGGTTTATCAAGGATGAAAATATGAAGATTCAAAGGTTTTTGTGTGGACTTCCATATTTTTATAATAAGAAGATTCAATATGATGAGCCCAAAACTTTGACATAAACCATTAGGAAGGCCAAGTAATTGTATGAGCAAGGAAAGAGAATAATCTTTGCATAAATCTTGGAAATATAAGAAGAAAGAGAAATCTGATCAGAGAAGGAAAGGATTCAAACCTCCTTTCAACAGAAACAACCCTAATAAAAATCAACAAGATCAATTTACTAAAGATGAATCCAAGAGAGAAGAATGCTTGGGAAAAAGAGGAATACCACCAATCCAATGTTGGGGGTGAAAATTAAATCACCTATACAAGGATTTCCCTCACATAGGAGATACAACGAATACCATGCACAAAATCCAAGAGGCTACAACAATAGAAGACATGGGAAGAATATATGTAGCCTTAGAAGATAGACAAGTAGAGTACCAATCCAATATGATCGAAGTGGAAGGTAAGATCATTAATCAACCTATTGCTATTTTAATTGATTCAAAAGCAATCCATTGTTACATTGATCCTAAAATAGTGGACAAATTACATTTAGAAAAAAAACAAGCTTGAAAAATAAAGTTTGGTTCAACTAGCCACTGTAACCAAAAGAAGGATCAATGAGACTGTTAGAAGTTGTCCAATAGATCTGAATTGAGTAAGTAAAATTATTGATATGAATATCATCCCATTAGGATCTTATTATGTCCTAATTAGAATGGATTGGTTGGACAAGCATCATGCTGTCCTAGATGACCATTACAAGAAATTTACATGTCTTGATGAAGAAGGAAAGCAAAGCAATGTGAAAGGAATTACAAGACCCATTTCTATAAGTGATATTTCAACCTTACAACTAAAGGGATGTTTAAGGAAAGGATGTCAATTGTATGCAACTCATGTGGAAGAGCCAGAAAAGTCAAAAGGGCCAAGACTTGGAATTTTTTTAGTATTGCAAGAGTTTGAAGATGTATTCCAAGAAATACCAGGATTTCCACCAAAAAGAGAAATATATTTCTCTATTGATTTAGTACCAGGATTCTCCCTAGTATCAAAAACACCTTATAGAACGAGTACACTAGAATTAAAAGAATTACAAATGCAGTTGTAAGAGTTGTTGAACAAAAGGTACATATGCCCAATTATTTCACCTTGGGGAGAACCATTACTCTTTGTCAAAAAGAAGGATGGAACATTGAGATTGTGTATTGAATTGACTTTAGACAACTGAATAAAGCCATTGTGAAGAACAAATACCCTCTACCCAAAAATGATGATCTCTTTGATCAATTGAGAGGAGAAAATATATTTTCAAAAATAGACTTGAGATCAGGATACCATTAGGTAAGAATCAAGGAAGAATACATCAATAAGACAACCTTTATAACCATGTATAGACATTATGAATTTGTAGTGGTGCCCTTTGGATTGACCAATGCACCATCTGTCTTTATGTACTTAATGAATGTCATATTAAAACATTATCTGGATAAGTTTGTCATTGTGTTCTTGGATGACATACTTATTTATTCTAATTCCGAGGAAGAGCATGAAAACCACTTGAGTTTGGTGTTGCAAGTGTCGAGGCAACATCAACTTTATTCCAATCTTAGTAAGTGTTCTTTTTACCAAGAACATATCCATTATTTGGGACACATTTTTTTAGAGGAAGGCATAACAGTGGATCCAAAGAAGATTGAATCCATCAGAGGATGGCTAACACCCATGAATGTTTCATAAATCATATCTTTTATGGGATTAGCTAGACACTATAGGAGGTTTATAACAAATTTGTCTAGGATTTCTCATCCCATCACTTCTCTGCAAAAGAAGGGAATTAAGTTTGAATGGACAACAAAGTGTGAAGATAATTTTAATTTGTTGAAAGAATTACTTACTAGTGCACCTATTTTAAATATTGTTGACCTAAATGGGAATTTTGTGGTATGTATAGATGCATGCAAAGAAGGACTTGGTGGATTCCTCACTCAAAATGGATATGTCATTAGTTATGAGTCCATAAAACTTAAAGAACATGAGAAGAATCATGCCACACATGATTTGGAGCTTGCTACCATAGTTCATGCATTGCAGATGTGGATGAATTATCTCATGGGAAAGAGATTTCAACTAAGGATAGACCATAATGGTCTAAAATATATTTTTCAACAGCTAACCTTGAATGCTAGGAAGACAAGATGGTTGAAATTTTTAAGTGAATATGACTTTGACATCAAGCATATCAAAGGAAAAGAAGCTAAAGTTGTTGATGCACTCAACATAAGAGTACTTCTCATGCATGCTACAACCATTGGTATGCATCAATCGGATTTGAAGAGCATAATTTTATATGTTGTTGTTACATATAAACATTACCTATAGGTAAAATAGAGTTTACAACAAAAAATTAAAGAGTATGAGATTAAGGAAGATGGATTACTTATGCATAAGAATAGAATTTATGTTCCTAGTTCTAAAGAACTTAGGAATTTGGTGCTAAAATAAATGCTTAATGTTCCATATGCTGGATGTCCAGGTTATTAGAAAACAATTGCTAAAATAAGAAGCCAATTCTTTTGGCTTGGAATGAAGAAGGATGTTGCTGATTACATTTCTAGATGTATGTAATGTCAGAGACTGAAAGCTGAGAATAGACACCCAATGATTGTCCTTCAACAATTACCAATTTCAGAGAATAAATGGGAAGTGGTAACCAATGATTTTATAACTAAGTTTCCTAGGACAACGAGACAACATGATTCCATAATGGTAGTTGTGGATAAATTGACAAAGGTTACTCATTTTGTTCATGTGAAAATGACTCATACAACAACTAATATTGTAGAAATTTACATGAGGGGAATTGCTAGGTTGCATGGAATAACTAAGGCAATTGTTTTTGACAAAGATAATGAGTTTACTTCAAATGTCTAAAGAGAATGATTTAAAGGATTTGGTACAAATCTAAATTTTAGCACAACATACCATCCATAGTCAAATGGGTAGAAAGAGAGAATCAACCAAGTGATTGAGGACATACTGATAATGTATGTGATGAATAAGCCATCTAAGTGGGAAGATTATTTGCATTTGGTTGAGTTTTCCTATAATAATGGGTAGTAAGATTCATTGAAGATGATCCCATTTGGAGCTTTTTATGGTAGAAAATGAAATTCTCGAGTGAGTTGGGACAACCCAACAGACAGAGTAGTACTTGGGACATAATTGCTCAAGGATATGGAAGACGAGATGGTTAAAATTAAGAAGAATTTGAAGGAAGCACAAGATAGAAAGAAAATTTATGTAGATAAGAACATAACAACTAGAGAATTTAAAGTGGGAGAGCATGTTCTTTTGAAATTAAAGTCCAAGAAGAGCTCATTGAAGCTGGGCAACTGTACAAAGCTAACAACCAGATTCTGTGGTCCATTTGAGATATTGGACAGAATAGGGCTAGTTGCATACATGATTTCATTTCTTGCTTCTATTAATGTGCATAATGTATTTCATGTCTCTTTTCTGAAAAAGTATGTATATGATCCTAACCATGTTATTGATTGGAATTTGATTCAGGTGGAGCTAGAAGGAGACTTTCAGGTCCATTCAGTGCACATATTGGACATAAAAGTAAAAGTGCTTCAGAATCACGTTATAGAGCTGGTAAAAGTTCAGTGGACCTTCTATGGTCCTGAAGATGCTACTTGGGAGCATGAAGATGCCATGCAGGAAGAGTACCCATGACTTTTTGAAGAATTTTAAAAATTTGATTTATATTTTGTACATGCATTGAGGACAATGCCAAAATAAGGGGGAGGGGAATGTAATAACCTGATTTTGAGTCCCCATATTAATAGTGTACTTTGTTTATATTATGAAATACTAGAGCTCCCAAACAATTAAAAGAGGTTGGAGTGCCTATGAAACGTAGTGTTGTGATCATTATTAATAATAAAATACATCGTTGGATGCTGGACAAACAAGGACAAGAGTTACAGGGGGCTATGATTCCATGAGAAAGGGAGATAAAGGGGATACATATTTTATTATTATTTTATTTAACCATATTGGTTTTAATTGATAAAAGTGGTTACATGAGCTTCTTGGGGGAAAGGCCATGTGGTTCTTAATTTCCAAGTAAATATATAAACCCATCTTGGGGGCTGTTTGGGGGTTCTTCTCCATTCAATCTTGCACTCTTTCATTCATTGTTTCTAATTTATCGTTCCTCTTTCATTCTTGTTCTTGGTTGGGACATGGGGGAGAATTGCTGAGGAAGAATCCATTGTTTTCTAGATGTAGTAATGACTGGTGTATTCCAACCATGAATTTGTTCCTGCATTCCTGAGAGGCATTGTCATGTGCTAAAATTTATACACAACTGTGAATCCTAAGAGTCCCCGCATGGATATTTTGGACTAGATGCACTAGAGCCCTCGAAATAAGTGGATATCCTGAGGGACTGTGTGGGAATGAAGGGGGGTTCATTGTCTTTAGGTGGTGCAGGATGGAGAGAAGAGAGTTGGTGTACTTTGGATTATTGTGTGTTGAGAAACCTGTGATAGCTTGAGTGCTGACTAGTTTGGGAAGCTAAGTGTCACTCTAGAACCCATCCTTGTGGATTCATAGCCCAGGCTCAGGGGTGACTTGTTGTTGAGACTTGGAGCAACAACGTCTAAGGTTGGGTGGAACGTCCTTGGTATGCAATCAGTTAGTGATTGGTTTTATTAAAGATAAATGCTCTCTATCATGTGTTTCTATGCTTGCATATTTATTTATGTTGTGTATTAATTATTATCTATGAGATTCGTATATGTCATATTCATGCTTGCTGGTTATTGTTGTGCATGGCATATTGTTCATTTCTTTTATGTTGTAGCATGAATCTTGATTATTGCATGTGAGTTTTTCATGCTTCTTTATTAATTAATTGTTATTAGAATTTGTAATCAGTTTTGAAGTGAGTTTTTGGAGTAGCGTTGCTCAACTTGTGGTTGGTTGGGTATGTTACAAGTGATGCCCCTTTAGATGTGGTATTAAAAAACAAAAAATAACTAGGTGTCAAATTTTGGGAAGTATTCGAAGCATGTACTATGTAGATTGTGTATCCACCTATGGATACTGTAAATTGTTCATATATAAAAATTATGACAACAAGGACATACAATATGGTAAAATGCCAAATTAGGAGTGCATCTCCTAAAGGGAAGTTAAGTACAATTTTTTCAGAAACATTTGATGAAAGTGCATTCTATGAAAAAATGGGCACTACATTTTGTTGTAATTTTTTTTTTTAATTTCTAAAATTCCACCTTAGTCAATAGTTGAGGGTAATAAGGAGGTGCATTTCATGAATAAATATTTAAATAGAGACTTTGTATTAAATTCTCTGGCATCAAATTCGCTTATTGACAGACAAGGAGAAAAAGAAGTGACACTTTACTTACAATGAAGTTTGACACAATATATATTTTTCAAAATGCAAGGTTTAAATGTTATGAAATAAAAATAAGTAATTTCTACCATTATAAAATATGTTTTTAAATGGTGATTTGAATGTCATGAATGGTAATAGAGGATTGGAAAAATCTAGATCAAATACTATTGCAATAACAACTAGTATTAATAGGATTGTGGAACAAAATTCATATAAGAATCCACATCTAACATGTTTAATGAAAGGGAAGTCAAGTACAATATTTGCAGAAACATTTGATGAAAGTGCATTCTATGAAAAAATTGGCACTGCATTTTGTTGTAATTTTGTTTTTTCTAAAATTCCATCTTAGTCAATAGTTGAGGGTAATAAGAAGGTGCATTTCATGAATGCATATTTAAATAGAGACTTTTTATTAAATTATTTGGCATCAAATTCACTTATTGACTGTCAAGGAGAAAAAAATGACACTCTACTTACAATAAAGTTTGACACAATAGATGTTTGTCAAAATGCAAGGTTTAAATGTTATGAAATAAAAATAAGCAATTTCTACCATTAAAAGAATATGTTTGTAAATGGTGATTTGAAGGTCATGAATGACAATAGTGGATTGAAAAAATCTAGATCAAATACTATTGCAATAATAGTTGGTATTACTAAGTTTGTGGAGAAAAATTCAGATAAGGCTCCACATCTAACATGTTTAATAATTCAAGATGGGAAAAGGACACCTCTCAAATTATTTCCATCTAATATGCCCTAGGGTTCACTTTAGAAAATGGCTAATGAGGACATCCAATATATTGATATTTTTTCCGTGTCAGAATCTAATTTCAACAAAGTAATGAGAAATCAATTTGTATATGTTGCAATCATGAAGATAAACTTCTTTGCAAGGTGTAATGATTTCATTTCAATCATGAACACACTTAGGGATACCACTTCCCTAGCCAAAGTAGGATGGTTTCAATCATTTCAAAAATCCCATAATCACTATATTGTAGGTTGTCACCATATGTACTATACTCATAGATTATCTTCAAAGGAGAGTCCAAGAACTTTCTTTAGATGGATAATTCAAATAATTCTATACCAAGTTTGGGTAAGAATGAAAAGACTATTAATAATGTCATGAATATTTCAATTTCTTCGACTAGTATGCTTACACATGGACACAATACTGGGGGCTTTTGCCACTTTAGTCTTTCCTTTTTGGAGATGGGTTTAAATTTCATTATGAATTCATTGGTTAAATGTCTAAAGTATCTTGAAGAACCAATGGTGGTTCAATATGGGGATTTGTTTTACGAAAATGGAACATCGAACCACCCATTGCATTAAGCTCTATTATAATATGAGTCTTATGAAAAATGTTTGTTTTATAGGCAAGATGATATGCAAGCATATGAGATAAATTTTGATGATCCAAACTTTGCATATCAATTAGAAAATTTTGACCAATATTATTGCTGCAAATGGATAATTGTGCGGGTGATAACAAAAATCATTGTGTTTTCATTATTACCCCTTTTAACATCAAGGAGGGTGTTTGAAATTTTTGAAGTTTTATTCCTCCCCATGGGACACAAACATGAATATTGTTGATGTTTTTTCCTAACACCCATCAACTAAGTGATTGGAATGAATATTTGAACCTATGGCTCTTTCAAATGGAGACAATTTTTTTTTTTTAATTTTGGAAGATGCCAAATACCATTCACCTATTGATCATAAAGACCCAACAAGTTTTAATAACTCAGAACTAGTTTTAGTATTGCAGTTCTTCTTCACGAAAGGCCAAAAGGGATAATTTATCTTTTGAAAAAAAGAAAAAGAAAATAAAAAGATAATAAAAGAAGGAAATTTCTTATGTCCATCTTCTCACTAAATATCCCTATGTGTCAGCTTCATCTAACATTTTACATAATCTAAAACATAGGTCATATGCTCAAGATATGCCAATTTTATCCCAGATTTTGCAATACCCCCAACCTTTTCACTTACGCTAAATGACCTCACTCATCTCTATACTATTTCCTATCCCATACTTATCCATTTTCCTTAGTCATATTCCTTCCTCTCTACTCTCCATACTTAGTCATTTTCACTACTCTCCATACTCCATTTTCACTACTCTCCATACTCCATACTACTCTACATACTCCTTTACTTAATCATTTTTCATGAATGCGGATGCATGATTCCTTCTCTTATCTCCACCTTCCACTCCTAGACCCACAACATTATCAACACTTAGTCATTTTACCGACTTAACATTTTCAACACTTAGTCATTTTACTGACTTTTACTTAGTCCTTCCCTCATCTCCACCTTCCACTCCTAACCCAACAACATTCTCAACACTTAGTCATTTTACTGACTTAGAATTCTCAACAATTAGTCAATTTACTGACTTAACATTCTCAATAGTTAGTCATTTTACCAACTTTTACTGAGTTTTACACTTAGTTTAATTTCTTGACTTCATGATTTTTCCATATCACCCAACCTCCACAACCCACAACCCTATTTCTTCACAAAAACTTCATTTAATTTTCAATATTATTCATAATTTATTATCCTAAGTTTCTTCCCCCAATTCCTTTGGCATATTGGGACATGTGGAAGTGAAGTGGACCCAACACATTGGGACATGTGGCAGTGAAGTGGACCCATCACATTGGGGCACATGGCAGTGAAGTGGAACAATCACATTAGGAAAAGTGGTAGAGAAGTGGACTTATCACATTGGGACATGTGGCATGGAAGTGAATTGTACCTACCCTCAAGTGACACTTGGATGGTATGGGTTGGACAGAGATGACTTGACAATGACTTGGCATGATGACTGGGTGATGAGGTGGCAACCAAAAGTTACACTTTGCACAAAATATGAAGGGTTCCATAGTTCTCTCTATTTCACACACAAATAATATGGTGATACATTTTTCTTATAAACATGATATGAGAATTATTTCCCAATTGTGGGATAAATGGGGTAGATTAACAAATCAAGGGCTCATAATTCACATGGATAGATCAACGGTTGCTGAGCCTCTATCTTCTAAAGGTCATAACTTTTGATCTCAATGAACAAATTGAGAAAAAAGGAACTCATTGGAAAGATAGAGACATGAATAACACTTTGGAATTGGTTTCCATGGATAGATTCATAACTAACATACCCTAAAAATTAAATTACAGTCAAGACTATTTTTTGGGCTTGCCAACTAATTATTTTTGGAAAATGGTTTATTAAAGTAAATTTATGAACTTCTAAAGTGGTTCCTAGTTGATGGAACATATATCTAAGTTCAAATATACAAAGGGGAAAATAAAACCCTAACTCTAATCCTAAATAATCTTCAAGAATATGAAGAGAAGATTATAAAATATGTAAAAGGCATTCAAAGTTACCTGTGGAGAGTTTGCAAGAAACAAGTTTTGCCTTTCCAAGATTTTGTGAATTAGTTTGATTAACTTTATCCATCATCTTTATTTTTGGTTGATTCTTTCCATCAAGTTTTCCATGCAGGTTTGGAAATATCAATATCCGAGTCTGATCAACTCTTTCTCTAAATTTTTCTAGTCATTTTTCATGATATTCCAGGTCCAGAGGAGAAACATTCCTGCTTGTAAAAATGAAATGTAGTTTAATTCAGTTTATCTATTTGTCATTGAGATCTTGTTGAGGTTGTTTCAACACTCTTGTTTTATACATTGTTAAACTTGTTACATTTTGGATATTATTATTAAGTTCCCCCTCAAAGAACTATTCAAGTGTCATGTTTTTTTAATGAATTTGTGTGGTGATGTATCAATGGATCCATGATCGAATGATGATTTACAAACTCATTTGATATTAACGCTGAAGTCCTTTAAATTTATTTGATGACCTATCCATTTATTTTATATATCTCATCTTGCAAATTTAGAGCTAATTATAGGTTCACCTTATTTTAAAAGCAAGATAAAATATCTGTTGAAAGAAGACTCCAAACCCTTCAGATACAAATATTTGTAGACATATTTATTTCTTTTTTTGAATGAGATGATGATATTGAAAAGTAAATATGTATATAAGATTTTGTACATCTGTATATAGGAGTTTTATTGGAATATTTGTTGGGGTTTTCTATTGCATCCATCTAAGGTCATAAGAAGAATTTTCCATATATCAAGAAAGAGGAGTACCACCTCTCTAAAAACACATGAGGATATATCCTCATGATGTTGTCTTCAATACCTTGAACAATCTTAAATATCAACAAATAGATATATGGAGCTTATGGAAGGTTATCAACTAAATTAATTCGAAAAGACATATTTTCATTACAAGAGATGATGGACACTTATAAGACATGTGAGGATCACACTTCCCTTGTCCCATATTTAATCGATGATTTTTTTTTACTTCAAGGGCTTTGTGGAACCACACCTTTTGGATGGTAACTCCAATATCATTGGTATCAAAGGATGCCAGTTCTTCAAATACCCACTCATTTATGCTAGGTCAATTATGCAATATAAAAAAATGCTTCAATATAGAAATTGGTCACCTCCTATTTATGTGTGGTATTGTATACTTGATGACATGCAAATTTATCAAATGTGGTAGCTTCAATTATTACATCTACAGATAAGGAGACCTTTTGATATAGATGAAATAAACAAGTGAATATAAACATATATTTTATTATGGAAGAAAAGGGTTGGTAATGGAGGGGAACAATATTGGAATCCAAAGATAATTTATTGGGAGACTAAATATAAAGCTTTGGGAACTCCCTTTCATAGTATTGAGAAATCAACAACTATTTTTTTTCCACCCATAATGCACAAAATAAGAATGAATTCTCTTATAAAGTCCACACATGAATTGATGGAAGTGTAATTGAGGGAAAATGCCCCTATAATTGAGTATTTCTATGTAACAAGCCTAAAGATCCATTCTCTCCAAAGGATGATGTTGTAGAGGGAAAAATGTTCATATTACAATCAATAGAGTAAGATTATGTGATATGATTGGGTAGGGAAAATGTAAAATTTTAATGAAATCCTGATGCTACTATGGAGTCTTACAAAGTATAGGTTCAATGGTGGAAGCCAACTCGAACATAAAAGGCTCACAAATAATTGTATAATTTTTGTTTAAATAAAAAACAACAATGGGTTGTTGGTTCAAAATATAACATATTCATTGATGTTATTAACATCATATGGGCATAGTTACCAAGGGCATGATGGGGAGGAGATAAAATCATTGTTTAATGAAATCCTGATGCTACTATGGAGTCTTACAAAGTATAGGTTCAATGGTGGAAGCCAACTGGAACATAAAAGGCTCACAAATAATTGTATAATTTTTGTTTAAATAAAAAACAACAATGGGTTGTTGGTTCAAAATATAACATATTCATT
>CBVK0103358686.1:0-48516 GCA_900067695.1 Picea abies | reverse complement strand
CTCTTCCGATCTCACGAATTCTCCTAGACCTAGAAAACCTAAAATCTCGTTCCAACAACCTCCACTGGATCCTGGTCGGGGACTTCAACATCATCACAACACTTGCGGAGAAAAAAGGAGGCATCGAGATATTGGATAGAGATTTGGAAGACTTTTCAGCTTTCATTGACACAGTGGAGATGGTAGACATCAAAACCAGTAATGGCCAGTTCACATGGAACAACAAGTAGATAAATCAACATCAGGTAGCGATGAGGCTAGACAGATTCCTAGTGTCAAATTCCATCATCCTACAGGGTTTAAATTTAGACTGCAGCATCCTTCCCTAGGGGGGTTCAGATCACTGGCCAGTCCAACTCAGGTACATCAAACATAAACTCAAGGAGTGGAACAAGGAAATATTTGGAAACATAAACCAAGAAAAAATAATTATTGAATATAGAATGAGGAACCTCCAGGAAATCTGCATTAACATGGGCTATACAGAGGATCGAAAAAAGGAAGAGATCCAACTGACCTAGGAATGGGAAGCAAGATGCCAGCAGGAAGAGACTTTATGGCACCAAAAGTCCAGAATCATGTGGCTAAAGGAAGGAGAATGGAATACAAGGTTTTTTCATTGAACCACCATTGCTAGAAGAACCCACAACAAAATCCTAAAAATTTGGGATCAGGATGGGATCGAGAGAGAGTCCCACAAGGAGATCGAAAATATATTGGTAAACCATTTCCATGGGATATCCCGAGAACCCAAAGAAGACCGAACGGAGGCCATACAAAGGATCACTCAGCACATCCCCAGGCTAGTTACTGAGGAACAAAATATCAACCTAAAAAAACCCATCACTAAGGAGGAAATTGACCAAATAGTCTAGAAGATGCCCAATGGAAAGGCCCCAGGTCCAGATGGTTTCACAGTAGAATTCTTCAAAGCTTGTTGGGAAGTGGTCAAACATGATGTCTATGGGGTGGTGGAAGACTCCAGACGCTCGGCCTCCATTCTGAAAGTGCTAAATGACACAATGATTACTCTTATCCCCAAAGAAAATGAAGCCAGGACCCCAGACCACTACCAACCCATAGCATTATGCAATGTGGTGTACAAGATAATCTCCAAGGTCATAGCCAACAGACTGAAACCTCTCCTACCCTCACTGATTTCCTAGGAACAGGCGAGTTTTGTAGAAGGGCTACAAATTCTGGACAACATCATCCATGCCCATGAACTGATACACACACTGAAAACCCAGAGGAGAGGGGGGATGATAATCCAACTAGATCTAGCAAAATCTTATGACAAAATTAACTGGCACTATATGGTCAAGACTCTGGAAGCTTTTTTCTTTGTGCAACACTGGATCAACTAGATTGTCAGCCTAGTGTCAACGACTAGTTATTCGCTGCTAATGAATGGAGCCCTAGCCAAACCATTATGGTATTCAAGAGGCATCAGACAAGGAAACCCGCTATCACCTTTCATGTTCATACTAATGATGGAAGGACTCAGTAGAAGCATAAAAATCACAACTGCAGGCAGGGAAATAACATGCATTAAACCTTTTGAAAATTCCTCGACCTCCATGCACCAACAATTTGTTGATGACACCTTATTCCATGGCACACCCACGTCAAGGAAGCGAAAGCCTACAAAAGAATCTTATAATATTTTGGGGAAGCCTCGGGAGCGGAGATCAATCACTCCAAATCCATGATATATTTCTTCAATACCAACCCAGCAATTCAAAGGAACCTGGAAAATATTTTAGGGTTTGAATGAAAAACTCTCACAATGAAATATTTGGGAATTCCCATGACAGACAGAGCATGCAAAATGGAAACATGGGAAGGAGTAATCAACAAGTTACAAGAGAGGGTGAAAAACTGGACCTGTATATCCCTCAACCTTGTGGAGAGACTTGTCTTGAATAAAGTGGTTCTGCAATCAATTTCGACCTATATGATGTCAATATTTCCTACTCCCAAAGGAATACTCCAAAAAATAAGAGCCATCCAAAGGGACTTCCTATGGCATGGAGCAGAAAGAAATAAAAAATGGGCCCTTGTGGCTTGGGAGAAGGTTTGCAAACCAAAATGTAAAGGAGGCTTGGGGTTGCAAGACCCACAAGTAACCAACGAAGCCTATGGGGTGAAACTCTGGTGGATATGGGTCAAAGAAAAGTCAACTCCGTAGGAAACCCTCTGGAAGGCCAAGTATACCCTAGATATCAAAGACCAGGATCGAATCCATTTTACAGGAACAAGAGAAGGATCAGCCATCTGGAATCTATTCTGGCGCAACAAAACCTAGATCCAGAAACACAATTTCTAGGAAGTAATGAATGGTAAAACATCCAGGTTCTGGGAGGATGCATGGCAATAGGAACCCAGAATGGAGAATCCAGACAAGGAGGAACTCCAATAGAATATGATCATGCAAGGAAAAATAAGAATCCACCACTACTGGAAATAGGAAAATGACCGCGAGGGAGGATCTGGGACAAACTCAACCCACAAAATAGAGATCAGATCGCAACAATAACAAAAGAGGTGGAGGAGGAATTGGGAAAAAGGAAAAGTGATGTCTCAAAAGAAGAGGACCAACTAAGATGGGGCAGGAAAAATGGAGGGGAATTCAACTTAAAAGAAGCCCAGAATTACATGGTAGACCAGGACCAAGAAGACCTGGCACAATAGTGGGGGAAGGTTTGGGGCAGCGCCCAGTGGCCAAAAAACAAAATGTTCAAATGGCTAGTACTTCACAACTAAATTCTAACCTGGGAAAACCTAAGGAAAATAGGGTTCATAGGCCCATCACGATGCCACCTCTGTCAAGCTAACGAAGAAACAACAAATCACCTCCTCGATGAATGTTACTACACATCAGATATGTGGGATTGGGAAGTAGGCATCTTCTGCCAATCCAATAGGACGTGTGGTAACATCAGCGCAACCATCAGCAACTGGAATGATAGTTACAGCAAAAATAAAATGGTAAACCTCTGTTGGAACCTCATGCCATGGTAGATCATATGGGCAATATGGAAAGAAAGAAACCGGTGCATCTTAAGGAATGAAAGCCTCCCGGAAGGGAAACTCAAGGAAGCAATAATCTCACAAATCCGAGAAATGGTGTAGAGCTGCAACTGCCAGACTAAAAAAGTGAAACTCATAGGCCAGGACTCCTAAATCCTGGAAAATTTCCACCTAAAAGACGGGCGCAACAGCACACAAGCAGGGGGCCCACCGCAACTCCAATTAGGAAAGTGCAACTAAACACCTCCACCAGTAGGGTTCCTAAATTTAGATTTTGACAGGGCGGAAAAAGGAAACCCAGGAATGACAGCAATGGGAGGGGTGATCAGATATAGTGGGGGTAACATAATCAGGTTTTTACGCTAGGAGCCTGGGAAAATCAACCAAGAACGCAGTGGAATTTGGAGCCCTCAAGTTCAGTCTCAAGATTCTAAGATGAGAAAGGATGACCAACACTATAGTGCAAGGTGACTCCACCCTGGTCATCAACACGGTGAAGAGACTCCAAAATGGCACCAGAGTGGGCAAGGTTTAGAAACACTGGCATTTGCAACACTCCTTACAAAAAATCCAGGAGCATATGCAAACAATTAACACCTTCGAGTTGTGTTGGGTATGCAGGTCAGCAAATGGCCTGGAAGATAGAATTTCCAACGAGGAAGTTAGCAAGGACGGACCGGAACTAGATACTAACTGGACCAACATCCCGCAAGGACAATTCAGAACGGACTGCACCCAACTAGCGACAAAAAAACGAGACAATAGCTTAAGCAAGGAAGGTCACATAGAGGTGGGCAGCGAAAGGCCATAAGGACCCAGGCAGGATATGAATGCCCAGTACTCGACTACCAATCACAATGTCGAATCAAATTATAGAATAGGCGAAGATACGGAAACAAGATCATGTTAATAGTAATACTTGTGGGGAAAACTCGTGGGTAAGCATTGACAGCAATCAGCAGACAGAAAATGATGTAAGGCAAGAAGGATTGACATGAACCAGAATCGATCCACCATGCCAAGGACCAAGTACAAGGAGGGGCCAAGTAGGATATCAAGTGAGTAGAGGCAAGGGCCAGTACAGGAATAACAGTCGAGCCATAATGACCATACGGACCATGACCAGGAAAAAGTATGGGAAGTTTCACCTATATGGGTAGACCATTATTGGAAGGACGAGCCCATGGTAGGGAAATTTCAATAAGAGACCAAACAGCAGGAAGAGAGGAAAACAGAAGAGCACAATTGTAGAGGCTACCAAAAGACACAAGGGTAGGGTAAGGAGGAACCATCAGGTAGACAGGAGTAGGGTGAGAGTGCAACAAAGGAGCAGCTATAGGCCAAACAGGATGATGCACATGAAGCGAACGAACAGCAAAAGAAACCCCCAGGGGAAGGGAACTCCGAACAATCCTCGATGAGTTTCAAGGATGGATCAAGTGGCAAAAGACACGGAGGGCACCTTTCATACTCTGGTTGCACCAAGAGAAAAGGAAACCATTACCCGGCTGGACAAGGCAATCAACGAAAAGCACAAGGGAAAAACATGGGAGGCTCTGGCTCAGGAAGCAGACTGGGTAACTGACCCAAGATCCACGCATTCCAGGGAAACCCTCTACCAAAAAATGGTGGAGATGGCATGGAAAACAAATATGCTAATTGGAAAGGTGAGATCGGAGAGGGCGGACACCAGACGGGAGAACAATAAGGAACACACGAAACTGCTGAATGAAATCTTGAGCCGCCTTAGTAGTCTGGAGACCATTACCATACTTCTAACTGAGGTCAAGACAGACCAAAATTCCAGGATAGAATGGTTGGCTGCCCAATTCCACCTCTACATGTGCTATGTCCATCACATGGACATCATGCCAGCCGACAGGAAAGGAGCGCCAACACATACCAGAAAGACTCGCACAATCCCCCAAAAGGAGGAGAACAAGGGACCGACAGACAAAGGAAAGAAACATGTCATCATTCTGGACTAGTGTCTGGTTAGTCTATTATCAAGTCAATTGGATCAATCCTAAGTCAATCTCAGCTTCTTTTATTGGTATTTTGTTTATCTTTTTCATGTTTGTTGCGCTTTTACGGTCAAAAACTGGATATGGTGGGACTGGGCTAGTTTCCTAGAATGGAAACTCAGTCCTCCCCCATGCATATCTCAGAAAACACTACTTGGGAACCCCTGGCCTAGTTTCCTTTTTGGTAGACCAGGGAATTCTCCATTTTTGTATCATAACCCCCCTTTAGTAATAAGGGTTCTTAAACTCACTTACAAAAAAAAAAATGAAATTAAATGATAAGAATATACATCCTATGACTTAGTGGATAAATGGAAAAATTAAATCAAAATCAAAATGAAAACGAAATAAACAAATATAAACAAATATATATATATATATATATATATATATATTTATATATTTATTTATTTATTTATTTATTTATTTATTTATTTATTTATTTATTTTCTTTTTTTCTCTTTTTTTCTTTTTTTTCTTTTTTTTCTTTTTTTTCCCTAGAAAAAAGTGTAATTTTATTCATCCGAAAAGACAAAATTACATTTTGTAGGTGCTAGGTGATCACATTCCAGTATAGTGGAGTAAAGAGTGTGAGGTTTGGTGCCCAAGGGTCGTCAAGAGCCCTATAAGTGATCTCATTGTGGGTTCCTCTCATATCCATAGAAGGACACAAACCATCAAAAAATAATTATAGTTCAAAAAACGTTCATCCCCAAAGGACCAAAGAGAAAAAATAAATAAAAATTCTATCCAGTGGTGAACCAAGAAATTGGTGTAAAAAGTGCCATATATGTACATAGTATATGTAAAAACAAATTAAAAAGTGAACCACATCTTAATGTTGAGATTGAGATTGAGTTGGTCCGTCGATGAAAGGGTGGTGGAAGAAGCCATGTGCAGTATCTCCATTTGATTCAAGTATATGCCAATGACCAAAAGGAAGTGGGATTCCTTCTTTTGATAGAGAGTTCGCTCCTGATTTCTTGTTCATGTAAGCATGTCGGAGAACAAAGGAGTCAAAAGATTCTAGTATATTGAAGATCTCCTACAAGATGGGAAGTAGTAGAATATTATGGTAGGACTGGGATTTCCGGGACCAGTTGATGGCATTCATAGATTCCCCGAATATTTGGATGGTGAGTACCCCCTGCTCATGTGAAAATTTAAGTAGTACAAGAAGAGACATGAGCTCAGCATAGTTGTTTGTTCCCTATCCCATCCCCATTTTAATTTTATAGAAGTGTGAGTCAGATAAATACAAGATAGAGCCACCCCCACAGAGGAGATTTTGAGAAGCTCCATCGAAATAAGCCTAGGGAAATGAAGAGTCTATGATTTCTAGTTGTATTGCACTGATAGAAGGCTTATTCTTTTCTTGGGGAAAATGAGTGAGGATTGAAAGGCTTGTTACTGCAATAATTTCAGGGATGGTTTCCTTTTCCTTGAATATGGTCGAGTTCCTAGCCAACCAAATACCCCAGCTATTATGCAATGGCAGAGCTTTGATATTCTTATGTACGGGGTCTTGCAGCCATTTTTTCCAAGTCATCTCTAGGGAGGGGGCTCTCCAGTCACATGGTTGTCTTAAGAGAGCAGTAATTTCATTCCAGACTTTCCTAGAGAAAGGGAAGAAAATGAACATATGAGTGATAGATTTGTTTTCGGCTTTGCAGAGAGGGCACCATCCTTGCCCAACAATTTTGCGCTTTCTCATCTTGTCCCAAGTGGGAACCTTGTCAAACAAGGCAGACCACATCAATATTTTTACCTTTAGGGGGGATTTGATTTTCCACAATCCACTCCACCATCAGCATTTCTCTCTTTGGAGAAGGTCAATATTTAGTGCAATATATCCTATTTTTGGTGTGTACACCCCATGGGGTTTTTTTTCCAAACCAGTTCATCATCTCAATCCATGAGCCGAATATGTCCCACTCGAAGAGGAAAAATGTAGTTTTCCCAATTTATGTGGAGGCCTCCATCCAAGGCAAGGGAAGCAGAATTGCACCACCCTTGACGCCAGATATTTGTAGAGCCTGGGTCTGCAATTTGGTTTAAATAATAGATTCCATGAAATTGAAGTTGGTCTTAAAGGGATTGTGGTAGACTATGAGAGTTCCCACTCATGGGCCATGGATCAGTCCCAATGTGAACCTGGTTCCCCCTGTCAACTTTATAGGCTAATCCATCTCCCACAACATGGAAGGATTTTACCACCTTTTTCCAAATGATTGAACAGATTTTAGTGGACTTGTTAGGCCTTCGAATCCATTCCCCCACTAAATATGGTCGAATATACTTGTGTTCCACCACTAATCACCAGAGGCTAGTGGTTGATAGTAGTCTCCAGCAGACTTTGGCAGCCAAAGATTTTGATAATATGAAAAATTTCTTTAAACCTCGGCCTCCCAATGTTTTTGCAATGTTTTTGGGCGGGCCAGAAGCTCCCATTTTTCCTAGGGCAGTGTAAAATGGTCTTTAGACCCTGACCATATGAACCAAAAGTAGATATGTCCAACCTTTTCCAATATCCCTTTGGGAATATAGGATAGGTACATCCAGTAAACTGGAATGGCCTCAAGAACCAATTTAGTCAGGTTCAATCTTACAACCAAATAGAGCCACCGAAATCTCCAAACGCTTAGTATCTTCTCAAGCTTTTCCAAGAGCCACCACCAGTCTTCTTTGTGGTAGTTATTTACCTTGAGATAAAATCCCAATTATTTAATGCCTAGAGAGAGGTCCTGAGTCAGGAAAGGAAAGAAAGAACTGTAAATATCCATTATCCTCTCCTCCATACCGATCAAGGTTAGAGAGAATTTTTGTGGGTTTATAACCATCCTAGTGGCTAACTGAAAAAGATTGAGTATGTCAACTAATTTTTCAGCATCCCTAGGTCGTCCACTACAAAAAATTAGCACATCGTCTACAAAAAGTAGGTGAGTGATACGAAGATATGGAGAGGTTTGAATACCCTGAAATTCCCCAGAGGAAGCATCCATTCCAATGGATCTACTTAAACCTTATGCAACCAAAAGGAAAAGGAGTGGAGAGAGGGGGCAGCCTTGTCACGTGCCTCTTTCCAAAATGAAGAAGGGTGAGGTTGACCCATTTATAAGGAGAGCAAAGGAGACTTAGGAGATACATTCCATGATCCACTTAATGAAGGGAATCTCGAACCCCAAGTGTGTAAGGAGTAACCTGATAAAAGACCAGTTAACATGGTTGAAATCCTTTGATAGGTCAATCTTCAAAATGGCCCCTTTTTCCTTGGAAGATATTAGACTGTGTAGACCCTCCTGGGCCACTCCAATGGCTTCATGAATCTGATGACCATTCAAAAATCCAAATTGTTTGTTTGAGATAGAGGTCAAAAGTATTGGTTTTAAGCACCTTGCAATGATTTTTTCCACTATTTTGTAGATACAGTTGCAGAGAGAGATAGGTCTGCACTTGTCAAAGGAATGGGGTTCATCTAATTTTGGAATAAGTGCTAGGAAATTTGTGTTGAAAGGGGCATGAATCCTCCCATTTCTCCTAGATTCTTCAACAACATGGAGGATATCATCACCTAACAACTCATAAAAGCCAATATAAAATTCAATCGGCCACTCGTTTGGCCCCAGGATTTTATATTTCTGGAAGCTATGAAGTGTCTCCTTTAGTTCATGATCATTAACTTTAGAAAATAATTCTATGTTCCCTTCTCCATCCACAAAATTAGGGTATAAAAGAGCTATCATGGCAATATATGCAATGTTTTCTCTCTACTCAGCCTAGAATAGGGATTTGAAGTGATTTTTTCCCATCTTGGAAAGACCTTCAAAATATGAAACCTTCTTGCCATCCTAGTCTTGGAGATTCCATATTGTTCTTGTAGATTTTCTTCCCTTTGTAAAATCATGGAAAAATTTTGTATTCTCATCCCCCTTATCTAATCAAATATCCCGGGTTTTTATCTTCCAGGATGCTTCGTGTTCAGTCAGTAGTTTTCGACACATAGTTTCAAGAGATTTTAGATACTCCCACAAGGTTTCAGTAACAAACCCCAAATCCACTTATTGATAAGTTTGTTCAATCAAAACTTCTAAAGTTTCAAGTTCTTGTTCTTCTTTTTTTCGTTTATCTCGGGTCCAAGGGATTACCAATTGTTTTATTATTTTAAGAATATTTTTAAAATGCACCGTTGTCGATAGACCCAAGCTTGGGTCAAAAGTAGTCTAATTGGCCTTTAACAAGATTTGGAAATTTTCATCAGAGAGCCAAGAGGCATTAAATTTGAAAGGGGGTGTCGTCTTTCCCGAAACACCCTCAAATTCTAGCTAAACCAGTAAATGATCTGACTCACCCCAGAGCCAATCCACTATCTAACTTGGAAGTGTAACTCTATCATCTTTTCTTAAACCAAAAAATGATCTACGTGTTTGGCTACCCTGGCTTCCCTTGTCCTCATATTTCTCCAAGTAGGGTGGAGCCTCCAGGGGGTGACATATAGGAGTCCATTGGCTAGCAGTAGATGTGAGAAAAGACCAGAACATTGGTCTAGGTGAGCATTTGGGCCCCAAACCTTCGCAACCCCCAAGAAAAAATTTAATTCTCCCCCCAAAATTAGATTGTCAACCTTCAGCAAATCTATCTTAAATAAATAATCCCAAAAGGGGATCCTCTCCGAACAGGGGCCATACACATTCAGTACTCTGAATTCCTTCCCCAAACCCTCCACAAAAAATTCAACCCCAAGACATGAATCTAGAGCCCAAGATTTTAAGAATTTTATAGAGCAAGAATGTTAACAAGTTACCAGACCACCAGACATGTCGTTTGCATCTATGTCCATGAATTGCCAACCAGGAATCAGGGATTCGAGGATAATGGTTGCATTTTCAGCATCATCCATTGTTTCTTGAAGTAGGATGACTTTCGGATGGTTTGTGTATATCAACCTCTTCAGGGTAGATTTATTGTGAGGGTTCACCAAACCCCTGCAGTTGAAGGAGAGTGGTTTCATGGGGAAACCTCTCTGAAGGCATGCACTTCTCTAAGTGCCCAAAAAATAGATCATTTTCTACCAAAAGAGATGTCAATTAAAGCACAATTTTGTTCCTTTGAGAGGAGAGAATAATTCCCCCAACCTTTTTTTAGAATTTGTGAGTCGGGATTTTTTCCAAGCCAAGTTCCATAGAATAAGGGCCTAGTATGGTCATGTTCCTTAGGTAAAAATGAATGGCTCGTTCCTCTGATATCTTGGAAGAGGGCTCGTCTTTGGATACAAAGGATAGGGGATCAGAGTGGGGTAGTGGGAGCAGTTCGTAGAAGGCTAGGGAAGGGAAAGTGACGAAGGGGGAAATACAAGAATTTAGTAGGGTCGAGGGAAAAGGGGAGGGCAGGTCGGGAAGGGAAGGGGGTTTGTCGATATTGAGAAATTTGAAATCTAGTAAAGGATCATGAACAGACATAGGGATAGAAATATGAATACCCAGAAGTGCTTTGATTGAGGGTGTATGGAGAGTTCCTTGTGAGTCGGGAGACGCCAAAATGGGAGCCGAAGAGAGAGCTAGTCCTTGGTCACACCAACCAAAATCATTCACACGTCCAGCTACATCCTGTAGAGATCCCTCGAGACCACTTCCAGGAGTAATTAGAGAGCCTAAGGAGGATGAATTAGATGGGGAGCCCGATTTAGATGAAGTAATTGGGCCCTATCAAACCTCTATCTGGGAGGGCCAAGTTGATTTCAAGCGTCCCTGGAAGGGCTAAGGGAAATCCTTTAGTATATTCTCACAGGCATGACATATATCGCATCGAAATGGTATTCCCTCGTAGTCGATAATTGGTTTCCTTGATATGCTCCCATTTTTAATTGTGAGCTCTTTCCTCAAGCCTCCATGAATGTTTAATGAGATAAGAACATGCGTCAGATCCATCTCCCTGGTCTCCTAAAATGAAAATTCAGCATCCAAATAGGTTCCCAACAAGTTCCCTATAGCCTGAAATACCTTAACTAACCAGAGATGGGGCGGAAGCCTTGGAAGGCGGACCCAAATGGGGAAGGAGTCCATTCTTTCACAGGAAGCATCAAAGGTGGGATCCCAGAGTTTTAGGAGCACCGAAGAGGAATCGATCGTCTAACACCCATTTAGAGCCTGAGTTTCTCATTCAACCTCCGCAAAGATGATCAGAAACCACCCCCAAGAGAGTCACTTGATCTGAGGGGGAGGGTTGACAGTCGAGCCCCAATAAAGTGTCGTCGAGGATTTTAGGTTTTTTTCACTGAAGTGACGGTCATAGGCTTTCCCCACCACATACTTTTCCGCCATTTCCACAACCTCTGCTAAAGATAAATCTTCACCCATAATGAGATTTGAATATTCCGAGGAAAGCCCGATGCATTTACTCCTTTTACAATGCTTGAAGTTTGAGGGAGTGGTCGCATCCCCTAGTAATTCTAAGGGCCTATATATCTCTGCACCCTCCCCCCCACCGTTGACATTGTCCCATCCATTAATATTGGACGGGAGTAAGAATGGGACAATAAACCCTTCCAACGAAGCCCAATCTTGTGGCTCAGAAGTCACTCCTTGCCCCGAGTCAGGGAAGGGACGGGTTCCCAAAGAAAAAAAAGAGTCCTGGAGCCCTTGCGAGTAAGGAGCAGTATCATCCACATCCAAAAAATCCCCACCACAAGAAATTGGGGTTGAAAAACCCTCAGCAAGAGAGTCAGGAACAGACAGATCCAGAAAAGTCCAGGAGATAGGAGAAGGAAGCGGAGACCCCAATGGAACCTGAGAAGAGTGGAGAGCAGAGACCCCAAAACCCTTAGAGAGCTCGTCAAAACCAGAAAGAGTGAAAGGAGAGGAAATCGGGGACCCATAAAACCTAGCCTCTAGAAATGATCCAGATGAGATCAGCGGATCTAGCAACGAATTTGCATACGTGCCCATAGCCGCGGCCAGAGAAGGGTGAGGTGGATAGGGGAAACAAGGAGCCACCCCCCTTTGAGCCTTCACATCACCCCCCGCAAAAGCCCCGTTGGAAATATAGGGAGGGTTTCCAGTTGGAAGATAACAAGGCAATAGTTCAGTTGGATTGGGGGAGTATTCAACCTCATCATCATAGGTTTCCATTTAGCAACAAAACCTATAGGAATACCACGGAGAAACCCTTACACCAATCGTCAACCGCTAACACACACACACACACACAGAGTAGCTAGGTTAGTCGCAGGGAGAGTCGCAAGTGAGGTAACATTGGAAGATCAGAGCTACAGTAAATGCCAGAAAACTGTAGAGTTGTCCCCATAATAATCAAAATTTTGTATTTTTCGATCGTCATATATATATATATATATATATATATATATATATATATATATATTTGTTTCTAATTTTACAAGGCATGAAAAGAATGAGAATGTACATAATATACATTAGGGTTTTATGCAAAACACACCATGTAACAAATAGTTTATTTATGTAAAACAAAAATTAGGGAAAACCATGGGGAATAAAAAAAAACATGGGAAGTTACCATGTTCTATCAAACAATGTGGTTTTTCAAAAATATCAAAATTCAAATTGTTTCTAATTTTACAAGGCATGAAAAGAATGAGAATGTACATAATATACATTAGGGTTTTATGCAAAACACACCATGTAACAAATAGTTTATTTATGTAAAACAAAAATTAGGGAAAACCATGGGGAATAAAAAAAAACATGGGAAGTTACCATGTTCTATCAAACAATGTGGTTTTTCAAAAATATCAAAATTCAAATTGTTTCTAATTTTACAAGGCATGAAAAGAATGAGAATGTACATAATATACATTAGGGTTTTATGCAAAACACACCATGTAACAAATAGTTTATTTATGTAAAACAAAAATTAGGGAAAACCATGGGGAATAAAAAAAAACATGGGAAGTTACCATGTTCTATCAAACAATGTGGTTTTTCAAAAATATCAAAATTCAAATTGTTTCTAATTTTACAAGGCATGAAAAGAATGAGAATGTACATAATATAACAAATTTTTCAAATTGTTTCTAATTAGGGTTTTATGCAAAACACACCATGTAACAAATAATTTATTTATGTAAAACAAAAATTTGGTCCATGTAAACACATATTTCACCCACGCAAAAACATATTTAAAGTGAACTTGATTTTCCCCGTGTAAAAATAAATATCTAGTGTAACTTTAGGGAAAACCATGGGGAATAAAAAAACATGGGAAGTTACCATGTTCTATCAAACAATGTGGTTTTTCAAAACCAAGGGTAAAATACAAATGGAAATAAATAAATATAAAATTAAAACTAAAAGTATACAAAATATATTAAAAAAAACACAAATTAGGAAAACAAGGCCAAGTTACACACGAGTCAAGGTTCCATGCTTGTCATGGTTCTACATCAATCAGAGTTTTGCACCTAGGGACCCAAAAAATAGGAGTAAGGTATACCATGTAGATTTCAAGTAACCAGGCATCAAGGCGAGTAGTTAGGTCGTATGACGATGGAGAACACTCAGATTAGGATGCAATGAATGTAAAGAAACCAAAGGAAAAAATGATACATCATACGACAAAGCAATGTCACAAGTAGTGACTCATTTAATAAAAGGATATTGATGCCAACCTGACGTGGGACACATGTCAATCCAGTCAAGATGAACATCTCAGAGGGCAGACCTGCTAAGATCGCAAAGAGAGGGAATAAGATCAGATCTAAGAATAGGTTCTTACGTTAGGCCACAATGCATGAAACTGATTACGACAAATAGCAAGCAAGCATTGGGAAACAACACGACAAAGTTTTTCATCCAAGAACCTCATTAGGTCTCTAGTGTGGGTTTTTAGAGAGAGGGAAGGCCAAATACCTTATAACTTATACCTTATACTAGATTTTCCACCCATTCAGAATACCTTATACAAAAAATGATATGGGAATCAAACATATTATCCACTTCCTTGTATATGGTGGATTCTAAAGCAATATTGATTGACCTCTGTGTTTTTCGAATAGGTATGGTGTTTTCCTTTATAGGAATTGCATGAAGAATTATTCTTGGGTCAAAACCATGCAAATCAACATATTACTAGAAAAATATGTCTCTAAACTCGTGGAATAAAGCAGTGAATTTCTTCTTCTCTAATTCGAAACAATTAGTTCATATGTGCAAGGTCCTCAATTTATATTTAGAGCCAATTTTTATAGGAACAATATATCCTACGTCCCTTTTAGAGGCCTCTTAAGTACATTGGTTTTTTTCTCCCTGCATCACTTGGGTAAAATAATCCTTCCAAGTGTACCATACCCATAGGAAATTTATTTTCCTCAATATGAATGACCCTATCATTATCCTTTTGTGCATTAAGAAAAAAGGCACAAATTCCATCACCATTGGGGATGGGAAATATTTGCCAAGATTCGATATTATCAAGATTGTGACATCGGTATAGGGAGATAACAAGGTAGTCAAGGTGATTATATGACAATTTTCTATCAGGTCCAATAGAATATGTATCCAAATTATCATCTATGGAGTTCAATTCCACATGTATGTAAGTCAAGTTGAAGGATAGAAAAATCATAACATGACTCCAAACCAATTAGGTGTAATGCTTTAAAATCTTATTGGCTAGAGTGTAGAACTTTTTTATCATTTGAATGATTAGCTCAGAATCATTGAAGACAATTACATGTCTACATCCTAAGTTAGAATCCTTCTCTAAACTAACAAAAGGCCTTCAAATTCAACAATATTGTTAGTACAAGGAAAGTTAAGCCTAAAAGAAAAAAATATAAACTCTACCTACAAGAGAATACATTACAATCCAAACACCATTACCTTCACTGGAATAGGAACCATCAAAATACATATACTAAAATTGATCTACAATATCATAAACTCCTTCAAGAGGAGCTACAATTTCATCTTTAGTGAAGATAGATTAAATACAAAGGTTATGGGATGTTGTTTATCAATGGGGTGATTCATCCTCCTCAATAAACAAATATTTTCTTAGGACCCTTTAATATTATTATATACATGTTTTCCATGAACATATATCCAGTATTGAAATATTGCCAATCACATCCAAGGATGATTGAGTAATTACGTGCCCCCATATCCATCATTTAAATGTTGCAGGTCATGCAGATTTCAGGGTAATCACAATGGACTAAGGTCATATCCTTGACCTCTATGATCGTATGTTGCTACTACTTGTTGAAAAATAACATATTTCAAGGGTTTTCATTTGTATAGGATAAAAGAAGCTGCTACTAGTTGAAAATAGCATATTTCAAGGGTTTTCATTTGTATAGGATAAATGAAGCTGCTCCATTATGTTTTCGACACGATGTTCAGTTGGAACCACTATCAATGAGTAAATAATGAGCTATCTTGCCCATGTTCTTCATGGAAATTTCAAATTGATGGTTTTTTTTTTATAGGAGGCTTAAAAAAAATCATGGCCATAACATCATGTTGAAGAGGCTCTTCTTAAGTCGCATTGATCATGTTAGTAGTAGAGGGCATGGCTTGAGGTTGAACTTTGGGTTGAGAATTACTATCCAAGAATTTTCTCATATTTTCTTTCAATTATGGAGTACAAACCATGTCAATAAAAATAGCATTAGCCTTAATATTTTCCATTTCATCCATAATGTTATACCTACATAGTGGAGAATATTATACCTACATAATGGGGAATATGAGAAGGAATTTTGATGTTGTTGAACAACATTAGAAATATGTTGATTAAAGTTTCAAGTAGCATTTAAAGCATGATGTTTAGATGTCAAAACATTGGAATTTTGATTGTTTATAGTAGTATTAGTGCCATTTTTATTTTTGTTATTATAAGCCTGGATTCTTGCAATGACATGCAAGACATCTTCCTCATCAACCCAATCCAAGGTTGCAATGGTTTGATTGGGTCTCTTGCCAAAAATCCTCTTTTTGGAATTTTTGTTGACTTCACAAGTGTTTTTGTCCTGATGATCCTCACAGGAATTGCACGAAGCATGGGAAAGGATGGCTTTAGGCTAGATATTTTGAAGTTGAGTTTTAAGAGAGGCATGTGTTAAGGTTTAAAAATCTAATTGGGTAATCATATTCTTTGGAAATATATCAATATGTTATTCATGTACTAAATTAATTTCAATACAAGAGAAATTTGTGTATGCTTACTAGAGTCCTCAAGGTTTGTTCCTCATATTCCACGCAGTTCTATAAAGAGGAACCAAGATCATCGACACTTCTCTCCTCCAACCAGTAAATTTGGTCATGAGGCGATAGAGTATTATAATAATGCATTAAATCCACTTTATTGTGATGCCTAATAACCTCAGGGATTTGATTTTAGAGTTTGGTAAAATGGATGTTAAAGGACTTAATAGTTTCCCCTTGGTTGAGAGTTAGATTATTATCTATTTTCAGAAAAATTATCAGGCTCTATGGCTACGCATATGTTAACTTGAACCTGTGACAAACCTCAACCTCGGTGGAAAAAAGACTTTGGTTATAGGTCAAAGAAATTGGTAGCATCCTTTATTTTGAAGGAATTCACAAAAAGGTGAATGCAAGTGTTGTTATCATTGTCGCCTATTTTATTAAATGAATTTGAAAAATCATTAATATGCTCATTCATAAATATGACACCATTATCATAAAACCTAGGAAGATGTTCTTTGAATTTAATAAATGGTGTAGATGTTGGGGAAAAGTTCAACGAAGAAGGTACATGCAAGGCATGGTATTTTCATCTTATTAGAAATAAAATATATCGTATTTGTGTATGAACTTCCCATGATTAGTGGTAGATATAAATGGGTTAAAATAACTATACATACTCCTGGTCAATTGGGAAGAGAAAGCTTTAATTGAACGAGAATTCAAAGTCATTTTTGTATTCACCAATGAAGGAGTTGGAAACATAAGAGGATGAGAACTAGGATAAATTGTTTCAAAATTATATAAAGAATGAAGAATCTTATTTTGAATATTTTTAAGGATATTATTCTACTTCCTAACTTCAAATGAAGAATTGAAATTGAGGGGTTCTCCTCTAACTCTATGTGAGTAGCAAAGAGATGTGAACATAAATCAATTAGAACTAAAGAGGGTGAATGTGATATTGTCTTTCAATTCAATCTCTTCTCTCTTAATGTTCAATGTCCTTAGAGATAACTTCTAAGGACCTCTATCGTTGTTCTCAAGACTTAGTTGTATCAAGGATGTGGTTAAGCAGGAAAGAAGTAAGGATGGTTTGGTCTGGTAACTCCATAGGAATGCTTGGTTGAAGCTTGGATGTGTTGACAAGATAAAATTTCCTACATCAAAAACATGGGTTATCCCTATAAACTATGCCAAATTAGACTCTCTCTTGTTTGGTATAGGAAAACCCTTCAGATCAAAGGGCCAAACTTTCAATGATTTTATTTTAAATAAATAAGTTAGCTTTTGAAATGTAAAAATAAAAATTGTTTAAATGCTAATAATATTATATATGTATGTCCAATGCTAACCTTGAAATGAATGAATGAGAAATTAAATAAAATATATTATTCTATAAACAATAACTAATTATGTGTTATCAAGAAGACTGATAAGCAAATAATATGTAACCAAATGAGAAAGATTATTTCCAACTAACAAAAGTGGGAAGAAAAAATTTTAAGATTAAAGTGTTATTTGATAATATTATCACAACTCTCGAAGTCATGTGTGGTTGCAATACCAAACCAAATATGATGAGTAGTTGTGCCCTAGCTCAAGCCATGAATAAAAATCAATATGGACAGGAAAGTATACATAAAAGGAAGTTGTTTTTTATTTTATTAATCAATGGTCTAATTTCGGAGAGTCTTTTCTCCTATATGATGAACTAATGATATGTTTGCATCAGTCCTATATCTTGCTTCCGTGGATGGTTGGAAAAGTAAGGGCTCGGTGAAAAGAGGATTGTACCACAAGAGATTGAAGGAATTGATATTTTTATTGCTTCTTAAAATGGTTTTTACCTTTCCCATATTATGAAGCAATGTTCATTTTATTTTCTATATCACAAATAGAAGACGATTGATCCCAAAATTAGGAGATCATCCTATTAGGATTCAATAGATTGGAAAAATAATGGATGACAAGAAAATAGTAGAGTGAACATAGGGAAAGAGAGGGATTTGAACCCTCAATAAGCACAATCCTACATAGCAGCTCCAATGCTACACCTTGAACCACTCAACCATATTTCCTATGAGATCTCTCAGTTCTAATGAACAAAATTATTTTTAATTTTTTCTAATCAGAACAAAATTTATATTATAATTAAAAAAGGTTACAGTTGAGGTTAGTAGAAAATTACATAGTGTTGGTTCACAAGGTCATATGTAAACTTGAAAATTTTTCTAAAGTTACAAAAAGAACCTTACAACATATTAAAAAGTAGATATCTCGAGTTGGCCTACATGTGACCTAATTCACAAAAACACCTAAAAGGCATATAACAATAATATACATAAGATTAATGATAAACTTGAGCACTACATGCTTATTCGTGTCCATCAACCATCTGAGGGGAGATTTGTTTCTCTGTCTCCATTGGGTCTCTCGACTGGTGGACTGTCCCTTCCTCCTTAGACTCTACTAGGGATGAATTCTTAGTGTCCCTATTGTTTGATGTCATTGATAAAGATTCCTTGTGAAGATTAAGTGCTAAATTGTGAATCATGTTGCACTATGCTTCAAAGATATTGATCATTCTCCTTTGTTGCACTAAATAACTCATGGTTGTTTGATATAGAGCCAAATTATATGAAGCCATGATTGCAATCCAAGTCTATTTAGCATCCAACACTACAACTTCAATAGTTCAAACAATATCTTTATCAACTTCAATTTTCCTCCTTTTGTGTATCCCTTTCTATTTATTTCTTCTTATTATTAAATAAAAATAATTTCATATTGGCCACATCATATATAGGAATGGGCATAGGTGAATCTCCCCAATGAAGTATGTTAACAAATTTTCTAGAAGTGCATATTTATTCTAGCTTCTCTTGCCTTTCTTTAACACTTTCCTTTATGCATGTATCTATTATTGATGTCTTGTCTTTGTCACTTGTTCTTGTACATTCTTTTGTTCATACCTAAATTTATGTACATTGACTCTCCTTTTATTTGAGTCTTAACTTCCTCTAACCTTTTTTCTTCATCTAACTTTCTTTTCTTCTCCTTAGCTTTGGCTTCCTCTCCATTTTAGAGCCTAACTATTTCATCTTCCATCTTTCTAGTTTCTTCACTTTTCTTGGTTTCTTCTTCTCTATATTGTGGCTTTGTTTTTGCCTTATGTTTTTAATAAAATTCATTTTTAAGTTTTTTTTTTTTTTTTCAACTTCCTCTTTTTTATTTATCTCAATTTATTATTTTTTATGGTGTGACAATAATTGATCCTTTTGCTTGATTCTTGCTTGCACTACTTCTCACTATTTGGCTATATTATAAACTCATTCCTGTCAATCATCACAAGTATATTGCCATGATATACCTACCTGCTCTACACACATTAGCACTAATCCCTTTGTATCATGAAGATTCCTCCCCACTAATTAACAAAATTAGTGAATAGCAACTTCCTTACGAAATATTTTTGTTTAGGTACAAATAGTTCAATATTTAATTATCATATTCCATGTGATGGATATGGTGAGTAGCAAGGATCAAACCCATAAATTCCTTGGCAAAGAGAAAAATTACCATTCAACCATATTTCCATTTATTTGTTCTAGAGCCAGACATGAGACCTTTCCTGCTTGTTGTTGGTCACGAGTTTAACTCTCTTGATCCCCTTGGGGTTAGGTCACGTAATCAAGGTCGACACTTTACCTCACTTACCATCCATGGATCATGGGGAAGTACTCGAAGGGTTTTCCACGAGGGTTATCCAAGAAAACCCTTATGGAAAATCCTCTGAGTACTTCCCCATGATCCATGGATGGTAAATGGGGTATATACCATTTCTTAATGGTCAAGTTATGCACTCAATAAGAAAACATATCATCCTTGGGCCTAAAGGAAAAGGCCCTTCATAAGAGATATAAAGCCCTCCGAAATAGGGGAAATTTGAACCTAAAACATCTATATTAGATATAATATATTAAAGAATTAAGGATACCTACAAAAAGAATTGATTTGATCCATAGTGGTACACTGGAAAATACAACATGTTTTCTACTTTACCAACCATCGAGAGAGGCAAGTGTAATAGGTACACCAATCACTAGTGTAAACGAAATAGCAATTAATGAAAACAAATATAAGGATAAAAAAATTGTTTTCCCTATCCACTCCCTTCTCTATTGCGCATCCAATGAATATTTTTTACCGAAGTATAGGTATAGGAATAAACATAATGATTCATTTACTAATTATTTAGATAAGCCCCTCCCCTAAAAGAGTAGATGAACAAGAAAATTCTTGGAGAAATATTAATGTAATGACAAAGTGTATGGATCTTTGTTTTTAGGATCAAACAAATGGATTTGCAAATAAAAGAGCTAGGATCACAACCATTCCATAAATAGTTAAAGCTTCCATAAACGCTAAGTATGATACTTAAAAATATTGTGTTTGATAGGACAATGATTTAGTGATTTAATCATAACCCTCCGTAGATTCACCTATATAAGCTGCAACTAGAGATATCAATACCAAAGCATGAATATTTCTTGTAAATAATCCTAAGAACATTACAGGTATAGGAACCACTAAAGGTACCAAAGAAACAAAAACAACAACTACCAATTCATCATCTAATAAAGGTACCAAAGAAACAAAAACAACAACTACCAATTCATCGGCTAATATATTTTAAGTAAAAAAATAAATGATAAAGGTTTTGTAAAATCCTCTAAGATGTTAATCAGTAAAAGTATCATGGGTTGGTTGAATATATTTACCAACATAACCCAACCCATTCTTTGCAAGATAGGCATATAAATATTCTACTAAAGTATGCAAATTTAGAGAAACTATCGTATTAATATCATTTGTAGGTACTTAACTTAATGCTTTCAAAATGCCCTTTCATAGCACAATTTTTTATGTATTACTCTCTACTTCATCCCTAAAAAAATATGGGATTCGATTCTATTCTATTCTAATCGACTTTTAGGATATGTAATTTGATTCATATCCATGGATAATGATTTAATCCTTATTTCCTTCATATCATGATCACAAAAAATCTCTAGGAGCTTATCCAATGAGTTATATGGATGTTAAGAATGGACAATAAGACAAACTTGGTTGACTTGAATGAAATGTTAGGTATGTATATAAATAGCTAGTTCATAAGAGTTTGGGAACCAAAGTATGAAAAAGTTGGCTACTCCTTCAATTTCAGTAGGATGGAATTGAATACAATTTTTTTATGAATCGTCAATCCAAATGGCTCTAGATAGAACATATAAAAAGGTCTTAAAAAGAAGTAATTTCTTTTGTGCTTGTATCCTCTTTCAAGGTTCACTATTATATTTCTTGGTCAAGATTTTGGGTTATTTTAGTGAGAACCTGATACCCCTATTGTCATCTCAACAAATACTCTTTGTTCCAAAGGGAATTGTAATGTGTCTTCATGGTATTTCATGTATGTCCATTAGCTCTTCTTTGTGGTGAACAATTTTGTTTGATATGAGTAGTGTCTATAATAAGTTTCATAAAAGAAAAGGAATCATGTGTCTTTTTCATTGAGTATTTATCAGAATCAATTGTCCTAATTTTTTCACAATTTCTTATAAATTCAAAATATTAATTATGCTATTATATTCATAAAATGAAAATGTTATATAAGTTGCAAGATGTAGATAATTAGAATGACCTATTCTAAATAACTATTTTATAATATAAATATACAACTAACTTTTAATTAAAAGAAAAAAAAATACAAAATCAGAATGTGATGTTATGCTCATAAAGAAGTAAGTTGTGGTCAAGCAATACAGAAAAAGATATAAACAACAATCTAGTAAAAATAATCTATACAAAGATTAACAAGCTAGATTTTATATTCAACGGATTACCAATATTTAAAAGAAAAATACATCAAGAACTTATCTGCAACATTAATTAATAGTCTATAAACGTTAATTAATCTCTTATAGTACAATACAACACTACAATACTAATACAACACTACAATACTAGAGAGTAGTCTTTCACTTTTACAAAATATGAATCAAACTTTTTTGAAATTTCGATCAAAAAAGGATTCTCAATATTACTTTATCAAGCACGGTTTTTTATAAAAAGTTAAAGGACACAAAAAAACCCTATCTTTATGATTTTCATCTTATATATAGAAACAAAAATAGTTGCCCCATAATTTATTTGATTCTTTAAACCTAACTACCTCTAGGGTCAGTTGATGTGCTTGTACTTTTTTCTTTCTTTCGCTTCTCAGTATTATATTTACAAGCTTAAAAAAAATTACAAACTTCACTTTCATCAAAGAAATGTTGATCAAGTGGGGGCCTGCAAGAAGACAAGCTTATAGTTATTCTATCAATGTTTTAAGCACCAATCCCTTTGGATCGTGTCTCTTAATCCTTCCCTCACAAAATATAAATTCTGCAATATTTCAAACAATTGTTTAAACAAACTATCACATATCATGGTGTATTTCCTTGTATATTTATTCTCCCATATTTCATATATCTCAATAGTATACATGTATTAGTATGTCAAAAATGCTCCAATGCCATTGCATGTATGGAAATGGGTTACCCACACATAGCATATCAAGAAGAAATCATATAAAATCCTAAAGAATATTTAGAATGAGAAAGTTTTTCCGTAGTGAGTCTTTGCATATAGTGTGGGAGCATATACTGTGGGAGACAATTATAACCCAATTAAACACAAATCTTTTCTCAATTATATTGTAAAATAAAGAAACCCAATATTCTTGAAAATATTTGGCATCTTTTTCTCCATATATCCCATTGATTAAGGAAATTACATATACATATGGGGTTGTCAAATAAGTAGATGGATAGATACCATTATCTTGATATTGGAACCCTTTTCCTTTAATCCACTTTTTTATCAAAATTTTATGATTATCCTATGTTTTAACAAAATCCGTTACCCAAGATACAATTATGTGAATCTCTCGTTCTTGTAATTTATAATACTTTTCAAGCTCATTTTGTTGAAAGGAAGATATTCTTCTCACATTATCATTGACTACAACTCTATTCTCTAAATCAAAATGGTTAATGATATAGCCTATTTCTTATGAGCATGGAAGAATGGTCATTCTTGCAACCACTTGATGTTTTAGAATACAGGATGATCAACTTGTTTTGTAGGTTCTGCTATTTATTGAATTTTTGGATAAGTTTCATCTCTAAAGATCCTGAATATTTCCCCCTGTGTCTATTGAAAACATAGTTTAAAGGGAAGGGATACCTAGTCATTTGATCATTCTAACCTCTATTATTAAAATATCTCATGAGTGTCAATGAAATCCAAGTGATTGAATTTTTTTTTAAATATGTCATAATAATTCAAGAGGATTCACACAATAAACCCCATAAGCAACATAATTAACATATTGTGTCAATTCCTTCTTAGTATTATCAATAATTCAAGCATAATGAATTTATAGATGAAATTTGCAACAAAATCAAAATTAAAATTGGGTAGTGATGATAATTGAATTCCCACCTAGATATATGGTTCACTACTAGTAAGAAATCAAGATAGAAATCAACTCCAAAGAGTTACTCAATCATCCTAGAATTTAGAATATATAAGAAGTGATGATCTTATGGATTTATCGCGTTATTTTGGGAAATAACGATAATGTCGAGCCCAACAGTAATTCCAGAGTCTTAAGTGGGTTTGATGTCCATTTTCACTTACATTTGAAACATAGATTGTGGAAGACTGGTGACATTAGAACTTGGTTTGTCTTTCTCTGACTCTTTTTTCTTCTCCTTTTCTGATACTTCATTATCTCTTGATTTTTCATCCAATCAAAATTTTGAGTTAGAGCCACCAACCTCCCCAAAAGGTTCAAAATTGTTCACTAGAGTGGTGACCATGAGGAGGTCCATGTTGCGAGAGATGTCAATGACTTGTTCTTCCATCTTCATAAATATCCTATCTACCTCATCTTGATAGTTGTTACAATTGCACTCATCATCCATGGCTAGGGTTCTGATATTTATTTCTTAATCCAACTCCTAGATCCTGCAACTTCCTAGAAAAACTCTAAAGAAAAATGCTTTGATACCAATATGATATGTAAATTCCCATCGATATTCCACTGGAATAGTTCATCCCAATAGATTTTAAAATATTATGAAATTTTTAACTGATTCATTTTATTAATTAGACCTAAAATATTTATAATTTTAGCATAGTCCTCAAATTTATGGAAATAATTGAAATCTAAAATAAAATAGCAAGCAAATAAGCACGCCATATCATTATGGAGTACTTGTCATGGACTCTATGGTCTGAATGACTATTAGAGAATCTCCTGCCTCCTTTTTTATGCTTCAATATTCCACTCCTAGATTATATGCTCAACTATGGAAAAATAACAATATAAAAAATAATGGAATCCCTTATCCTCCTAGTGGCCCAGTATTTAACATAGTCTCATAGACGTCTACGGTTAGGGTTAGGGTTTTTGTATGCCTCAACCCTCAATTTGTGTTACAGTTTTAGATCCTCTAAAATATTCTTGAAATCCACATGTCACTATCCCTACATGTGTAAGAAATGGGGGTTGATGTGGCATCCACATGGCACCATGGTGGTCAATAGGGTAGGTAACCTTGTGGGAGGCATAAATTTCACATACAAACTCTAATTAAGGTGATTTTTGCAATGTTAGAAATTCTTTGGTGTGTATAATAACGTTGAGGGAATAAATATATTATCATCAAGTTTTGACCCTAAAAAATATAATTTGATGCCTCAAAATAGCTCTAGAAAGTTCTAGACTCCAAATCACCAAACTAGGACCTAACCCTAAAATGGACTCTACAAGCCAATCCCTCCCATTTTTCCACCCAAAAAATACAAAGATAGATGAAAAATTATACAATGATCCATTCCAAATCATAGATCCCCTTTTAGGTAGGATTTTGGTCCTTAAATATTTTACTAAATGAGGTGAGGAAATTTTTCCTCTACCTTCTCCCTGGAGTACCATTTGGCCTTGTCTGGCAATCAAGCTTTCAACCCTATCTACCAAATTCCATGTTGCCCTTATCTAGTAGTTCTAGTCTTCTACAAAACTTTATCTTCTACCAACTCTTCATGATCTTCTAGTACTAAGTCCTCTATGGTAGGTAGGACCTACTCCTTAATTTCTTGATCCAACATGGAAGACTCGTAGAGTTTCAAATTTTCCACATTCACTACTGAGTAAATGCACATATATGGGGGTAGACTAAGTCTATAGGCATTATCACACCTTATATAATACTTCAAAAGGACAATTACCATGGAGCCTTGATATTCTTACTATGACCTTGTATCCTTTCTTTGTTCACATGCAACCAAACTCTAAGCCTCCCACCTTGAATGTTTTTTCAATTATGTGTTGATCACGTTAGGCCTTGTACTCGTCTTGTGACTTCTTCAATGTCTAATATACTTGCAAATGGATCTACCTAATCTTATCAACATTAATTTTTCTTTGGGTGCATCTCATCTGATGTCTTCCCTCACTCCTTCATGTCCATATACAACATCCAAGGGTAAAGGAAACAACTACCTAAAGCAAGTTTCAAAAGGGGACTTACCGGTATAAGTGTGGACCACTCTGTTATAAGTGTGTTTAATATAAATCAAATTTTCATCTCAGGTCTTTTGATTCTTCTTATTGTAACCCATCAAACATTGAACCAATTTCATATTGAATACTTCTATCTTCCCATCTATATGTGGATGGAAATTTGTAGATCTCTTCAACTTGGTGTCCATCTTCTCCCAAAGTGTAGTCCAAAAGGAACAGTTGAGAAATTTGGTATTCCTATCTGAGATGATACTCCTTGGTATCTCGAATTGCACCTAAACCTTTTCAAATAACATGTTTGTTGTTTGTTGTTTCTTTTCCTTTGATAGTCTTTCTACAAGTCCTAAGAATGCACATCTTTTTGAACCTTTCAACTACCACAAACTAATAGTTATGTCCCTTCCAAGTTGTTGGCAGAGCACCCAAAAAATCCATGGATATGTTTTTCTATGTTCTAGTGGGTATATGTAAGGGATGGTATAAACCTTTCTTTTAGATACTAGTCTTGTTGGTACAACAAATTATGCATCCTCTAATAAACTGAGTTGTATCATCTTGCATTCTAGGCCAATACAAATACCTCTGTAAGTTGGAAACTATCTTTCCAACACCAAAATGTCCTGCAACCTTGGAAGTGTGAACCTCTCTGATAAGTTGCAACCTTTCATATTTAAGAACACATATCTTGTCTAGCTTGTAGTGAAACCCATTCTAGAGACAATAATTAGCCTTACAATCACCTTCTTCTACATGAATTTGGCCCTATATCTATTGAAACACATTTGTTCCTCATATTTCATGTATACCTATTTATAAGCATCATGGGTACAAGGCTCCATGTGCATAAGAGTTCTAAAATTTGTAATATTGGATATAGGTGGCCTCGAAAACATGTTTTCCAATTTATTAGTGATTCCCTTCTTATATTTGATTATTAGATGAAACTGTTGCAAAAGCCCCATCCACTTGTAGTTTATGGTTTGTTGAATCTTAATCTGGGACTACAATACTACAGTGGTTGGTGATCAATGTGGATAATGGCTTCATTTCCCATTAGTTAGTACTTCCACTTCTTACAACATGAACAAGTACGTAGAGTTCCTTATCATACCTAGGGTAGTTCAAGACTCCACCATGAAACATTTTAGAATGATAACATATTATCTTACCTTCCTACATCAAGGCCACTCCCATAGCACATCCACTTGAATCCATATCCACTTTGTATGGATTATATAAGTTGGGAAATACTAGAATTGGTGCTTGATTGATCTTTCATTTCATCTTATCAAAAGTTTTATGTTGATTCTTTCCCCACTGGAAACTCTTACAATTGGATATTATGGCATGAAGTGGCATAGCTACAGCTGAAAAGGATGCTATAAACTTTTTTAGGTACTGCACTACCCCAAAAAATCCCATAAATTCAATGACATTAGTAAGAACTTGCCACTTGAGGATGCCCTCCATCTTCGCAAGATCTATATTGAGTTCCCCTCCACCAATCACATACCCCAAATACACCAATGAATGCTAAGAAAACTCACATTTCTTAAGGTTAACCAACATATAATGCCTTTTTAGTGTCTCTAACACCTACATGAGATGTGAGATATGGTATTCCCAGTTAGAGATATAAACCAATATATCATCTAAGTACACTTTCAGAGATGAATCTAGAAAGGAACACAATACATCATTCATCAAACACATAAATGTAGTTGGTGCATTACATAAACCAAAAGGTATTACCAACCATTCATATAAACCTTACATTGTCTTGAAGGCAGTATTCCAAGTGTCTTATTTTTTAACTCATACCTGGTGGTATCCCAATTTTACATCCAACTTGGTGAAATACTTGGCATGGTGTAACTAGTCTAACAAATTATCAATCCTAGGTAGAGAGCATTGATTCTTGAGGGTGATCTTGTTCAAATCTATGTAGTCAATACACATTCACTAAGTCCCATATTTCTTGGGTGATATGATGATAGGTGACCCAAGAGGTGAGTTGCTTGGTCAAATTACTCCATGCTCCAATAGCTACTACAATTGTTTCTTCAATTCATCTACTTCCAAGATAGATTGGCTATATATCTCAATATTTGGAAATGGTGAGTCAGAAAAGAATTGTATCTCTTGCTTCACTTCCCTCTTAGGTGGTAACCCTTTAGGATCCTAAAATAATTCTCTATATACATACAACAACTCCTCCAACTGATGTTTCTTCCATTTAGTACATCCCTCCATAGATTCCTTTATTTTTATCAATTCATCACCTATTTGATTCTCTCTTAAGAAAATCAATACAACTTTCTACTAGAACTTATCAATTTCTTGGCTTAGTTATCTCTTACCAGAGATATCTTGGATTTACCTTTGTTCGCATTGATGATGAAATATTTCCCATCTTTGATCAAGAAGTACTAGTTTTCTCTCCTCATGAAGATTGTATCCCTAATATACATGTAGTGGCTTCCAAACACCACACCACACACATCAAATGGTACTACATCTACCCCCACTTCATCAACATAGTCTACATTTATAGAAAATTTGAACTTATATTGTTTAGTAACCTTGAGATCTGCATCATGTTTTACCCATCCCAATAGGTATGAGTTAGGATGATCATGAACTTCCAATCCAAACACCCTGAACATATCTTATGCTATGAGGTTATCTTGTGAACAAGAGTCAAATAGATCATCCACCTTTGTTTTTTTTACTTGGATATTAATATGGAAGAGTTTAGTCATCCCCTTCTCTTCCTTGCGATGAGGGATACTTAGTTCACTTCCTTTTTCATTGTAGTATATGTATTATAAACCATATTTTCATCCACATCCAAGTTACTCTCTCTACCAGGTTTCTTGAATCCATGGCTAGAAGGTTCTTCTTGGCGTATTTCTTATGATTCTTTGGATTCAGCTCTAGATGCGGCTTCCAACACTTATATTTTGTGTGACCATTGATATTACAATGGTTGCAGTGGTTGTTTTCTTCTTATCCTTTCCTTTCCACTTCTTGTTCCCCTCGAAAGCATCTTGGTGGTCTTTCTTCTTGGAACAACTTGGTTGTCCTTTCTATTGTGCTTGCATGCAAGCCTTATTAATATTTCTAGGTTTAAAGAGCATCACTTGCTTCCATAAATGAATATAGACCCCCCAGATACATCAGAAGTGCATCTAGGTTGTTGGGAAATATACCCAATGTAATCATCATTTTTTTGAACTCCATGATGTTCTCTTCTGCACTCTACTCTTTCCTCTACCTGGAGTGATGCCAATGGATCCACCAGTCCTCTACATACCCATTAAGGTATAATTGGGACTTGATAAGGGTTTTAAATGTCTCCCACTTAGTTACTGGTGGATCATCCTCCAGCCTAAGTGTCTATGTGTGGCTTTCCCACCAGGTTAGTGCATGGCACTTTAATTTTAGTCAGACAAATGAAATATTTTTTTCTTTTATGTTATAAACATTGAAATAAAATTTTAATTATTGAAAGGACCAATGATTCAACTTAACAGTATCAATCTCACATGGATAGAGTTTGATTTCCGCTTTCACTTCAAATTTAAATAGAGATTATGAAGGAGTGATTACATTGGAACTTGGTTAGTCTTTCTCTAACAATTTATTTGGCTCCTTTTCTAAGTCTTCATTATCTCTTGATTTGACACACATTCCAACTTCTAAGTTAGAGCCATAATCCTTCCCAAAAGGTCCAAACTTGTGTGCTAGAGCCACCATGAGGAGGTCCATGTTGCAAGAGATATCAATTACTTGTTCTTCCAACGTCGCAAATCTCTCCTCTACCTCATCTTGAGGGTTTCTACCACTGGACTCATCTACCATGGCTAGGGTTATAAGACTCATTGAGGTGATTTTCACACTGTTGGAAATATTTTAGTGTTTGTAAAAACATCAAGGGGTTATATATATTCACATGAAGTTTTGACCCCAAAATGTGTTGTTTGATGCCTCAAATTGGCTCTAGAAAGTTTCAGACCCCAAATCACCAAACTGGGACCTACCCCTAAAATGAGCCCTGCAAACCAATTCCTCCAATTTTCCACCCAGAAAGTACCAATATAGATGAAAAAATATATAATGATCCATTTTGGATCATACCTCCCTATTTAGGGAGGATTTTGGTCACCAAAATATTTTACTAAATGAGGTGAGAAAAATTTTCCTCTACCTTCTCCCTAGAGTGTCATTCTGCCTTGCTTGGAAGTTGTCCTTTCAACCCTATCTACCAGAGTTCATGATGCCCCTATCTGGTAGTTCTATACTTCTTCTACAAAAATGTATCCTCTACCAACTATGCCTAAGCTTTTGGTGCTAAATCCTCTATGGTAAGTAGGACCTGCTCCTCGATTTCCTGATCCAACATGGAAGGCTCATAAAGTTTTATATTTTCCACATTCACTATTGAATAAATGCACACATATTGGGGTAGACTAAGTTTGTAGGAATTATCACCCACATTCTCCAATACTTCAAAAGGACCATACCATAAAGCCATTATCTTCTTACCAGGACCTTTTAGTCTTTCTTTGTTCACATGCAACCAAACTCTATCTCCCACCTTGAATTTTTTCTCAATTTTGTGTTGTTCATGTCGGGCCTTGTACTTTTCTTATGACTTACTCAATGTCTCCTATACTTGAAAATGTACTTGCCTAATCATCTCAACAATTTTTTTCATTTCCAATCCATCTATTGTGATGTTTTCCATCACTCCTTTTTATCCATATACAACATCTAAGAGCGAAGGCAGAAAATACCCAAAACAAGTTTCAAAGGGGGACTTGCCGGTAGAAGTGTGGACTAATCTATTATAAGAGAAATAAATATAAATCAAATTTTCATTCCAAGTCTTTGGATGATTCTGATTACAACCCCTCAAAATATGAACCAATGTCTTGTTGACTACTTCTATCTGCCCATCTATCTATGGATGGAAAGTTGTAGATCTCTTCAACTTGGTTTCCATCTTCTCCCAAAGTGTAGTTGAAAAGGCGTTGAGAAATTTGATGTCCCTATCTGAGATGATGCTCATTGTATCCCAAAGTGCACCCAAACCTATTCAAAGAACATGTGTGTTGATTCTTTTCCTTTCTTTTTCTTTTTACAAGGCATAATAATGAACATCTCATTGAACCTTTCAACTACCGCAAATAGATAATCATGTCCTTTCCTTGTTATTGAAAAAACACCCACAAAATCCAAGGAGATGTTATATCAGGGTTGAGTGGGTACAAGTAAGGGATGGTATAAACCTTTATTTTTGTTATAGGCTTTCTACTACACCAAGTTATGCATCCTCGAATAAATTGAGCTACATAGTCTTTCATTCTAGGCCAATACACATACCTCTCTAAGTTGGAAACTATCTTCCCAACACCAAAACGTCCTACAACCTTGGAGGTGTGAACCTCTTCGATAAGCTACAATATTTCACCTTTAGGAACATGGAACTTGTCTAGTTTGTAGAGCAACACATTCTAGAGATGGTAATCAACCTTAGTGTCAGCTTCTTCTACACGAATGTGGCCATGTGGTTGTTGGAATGCCTCTTTAAAGTCGTCATCTTCCAAGTATGCCTCTTTGTATGCATCATGGGTCAAGGTCTCCATTTCCATAAGAGTTCTCAAAGTTGTAATCTTGGATATGGGTGGCCTTGAAAGAATGTCTGCCAACTTATTAGTGTTTCCCTTATTATATTTTATGACTAAATGAAATTGCTGCAAAAAAACCATTCACTTGTAGTGTATGTTTTGTTGAAGTTTACTCTATGCCTACAAATACTACAGTGGCGAGTGATCAGTGTGGATAATGGTTTCATTGTCCATCAGATAGTGCTTCCACTTCTTAACAACTTGTAATAGGTTATAGATTTCCTTATCATACATAGGGTAGTTCAGGTCTTCACCATGAAAAATTTCATAATGATAGCATAATGAATTACCTCCATACATCAAGACCACTCCCATAGGATATCCACTTATATCTATCTCTACTTCAAAGGAATTATACAAGTTGAGCAATGCAAGAACTAGTGTTTGACTGATCTTATGTTTCATCTCATCAAAATATTTATGTTTATTATTTCCCCACTTGAAACTCTTACCACTATTTTTTATGGCATGAATTGGCACAGCTACAGTTGAAAAAGGACGTTATAAAATTTTCTAAGCACCGTGCATCCCCAAAAAATATCCTAACTTCAGTGACATTAGTAGGAACTAGCCACTTGAGGATTCCCTCCATCTTTGCAGAATATATCTTGAGTTCCCCTCCACCAATCTCATACCCCAAATACACCAATGATTGCTAAAAAAACTCACATTTCTTAAGTTTAGCCATCAACTAATGATTTTTCAAATGTCTCTAACACCTGCATGAGATGTCAGATATTTTCTTCCTAGGTGGAGCTATAAATTGATATATCATCTAAGTACACTATCACAAATGAATCTATAAATGGATGTAAGACATCATTCATCAAACACATAAATGTAGTTTTTGCATTGCATAAACCAAAAGGCATTATCATCCATTCATACAGAACTTGCCTTGTCATGAAGGCGGTCTTCCAAGTGTCTTCTTCAACTCGTACCTAGCAGTATCCTAATTTGGGATCCAACTTGGTGAAGTATTTGGCATGCTACAACTAATCTAACAAATCATCAATCCTGGGTAGAGGGTACCAATTCTTGAGGGTGGTCTTATTCAAAGTTCTATAGTTTATACACATTCGCCAAATTCAATATTTATTGGGTATTATGATGATAGGTGACCCACAAAGTGAGGTGATTATTTGAATTACTCCCTACTTTATTTGTTGTTGCAATTGTTTCTTCACTTGATTTGCTTCTAGGACAGAATGGCTATATAGCCCAATATTTGGCAATGGGGAGTTAGGAAAAAATTGTATCTCATGCTCCACTTCCCCCTTAGTTGGTAACCCTTTAGGCTCCTGAAACACTTGTATGTGTTCCTACAAAAACTCCTCCAACTAACATTTCTTCTCTTTAGTACATCCCTTCATAGATGTCTTTATTTTTACCGATCCATCCCCTGGTTGATTCTCTCTTAAGAAAAGAAACACAAACATTTTACTAGAATTAATCAATTTCTTGTCTTGGTTAGCAGTTACAAGAGAGACCTTGGATTTACTTTTATGTGCACTCGTGATGAAATATTTCATATCCTTGATTGGGAACTAACAATTTTCTCTCCTCATGAAGATTTCATCGCTCATACACATGTATGGGCTTCCAAACACTATAATATACACACACATCATGGAGTTCAGACGTGTGCTCTTCCGATACACATGTATGGGCTTCCAAACACTATAATATACACACACATCAAGTGGTACTACATCTACCTCCACTTCATCAATATAATTTTCACTTATAGCAAATTTTACATTGCATTGTTTAGTGACCTTGAGCTCTACATCCTTATTTACCCATCCCAATGTACATGGGTTAGGATGATCATGAACTTCCAATCCAAGATTGTTGAACAGATCTTCGTCTATGAGGTTGGCCTATGAACTATAATCAAATTGAGCATCCACCTTTATTTTTTTGACCTAGATCTTAACATGGAAGAGTTTACTCATATTCTTCTCTTCCTTGTAATGAAGGCTACTCAAGTTCACCTCCTTTTGCATTGTAGTGCAAACAATATTTTCAGCCACGTCCAAATTTCTCTCTACGAGGTTGCATGAATCCATGGCTAGTAGATTATTCTTCTTGTTATCATTCTTATGGGTTTTTGGATTTGTCTCTAGATTTAGCTTCCAACAAGTATGTTTGGTGTGACCAACTATATTATAGTGGTTGGAGTGACTATTGTCTTCTTATCCTTTCCTTTCTTCTTTGTATTCCTGTCCTCGGAATCATCTTGGTGATTTTTCTATTTGGAACCACTTGGTTGTCCTTTATTATGGCCTATATTCTCTAGGCATTGTGCTTGTACATAGGCCTCATCAACTATCCTAAGTTTAAAGAACATCACTTGCTTCTATAAATGATTGTGTAGACCCCCCAGATACTTGAAGAGTACATTTTAGTTCTTCAAAGATATATCCAACATAATCTCCATTTTTCTAAACTTGGTGGTGCACTCTTGCACACTCTACCCTTGCCTTAGTTACCAAGCTAGTGCATGGCCCTCTAATTCAATTGGGAAAATGAAATATTTTATCTTCTATGTTATGGACACTAAAATAAACTTCTAATTATTGCAAGCAATAATTCAACTTAATAGAATCAATCTCACCTTGGTAGGGTTTGATGTCCACCTTTGCTTCCATTTTAAATAGAGACTATGAGGGAGTGAATACACTAAGACTTGGTTGGTCTTTCTCTGGCTCTTTTTTGGCTCCTTTTCTGAGTCTTCATTATCTCACAGTTTGTCATATGATCCAAACTTCTGAGTTAGATCTACCAACCTCTCTGAAAGGTCCAAAATTGTTCACTTTTGAGTTAGAGACACCAACCTCCCCAAAAGGTCCAAAATTGTTCACTAGAGTCCCCATCATGAGGGACATGTTGCGAGATATATCGCCAACTTGTTCTTCCAACTTTGCAAATCTCTCATCTACCTCATCCTAAGAGTTGTTGTGACTGGACTCATCCACCATGGCTAGGATTATAATACTTCCTTCTTAGGTCAACTCCAAGATATTGTAACTTCCCACATAAAACCCAAAGAGAACTGCTCTGATACCAACATGATTTGTAAACTACCATGGATATTCCAATGGAAAAATTCATCATAACAAATCTTACAATATTCTAAAATATTTTATCAATGTAGTTTATTACCTTAGACCTCATATTTATTATTATCATCTTAATGCTCATATTTATGGAAATAATTGAAATCTAAAATGAAAGAACAAGAAAATGAACACGCCATCCACACAAATGAATACAAGATGTGACCTGGGAAACCCGATACAAGGGAAAAGCCAGCTAGAATGTAAGGCCTATGCTCTACTTTCTTATCCTTAGTTAAGAAATGCAAGTACAAAGAAAGGGGCACCCACTATGGATTTTCCATGGACACTGTGACTTGAACGAGTAGTATAGAATCTCCTACCTCCTCTATTATGCTTCAATATTCCACTCCTAGATTCTCTACTCAACTATGGAACAATAACAATACAAAAAAGAACAGAACCCTTTCTCTTCCTAGTGGCTTGGTGTTTAACATAGCTGGATAATCGTCTAGGGTTAAGGTTAGGGTTTTTGCATGCCTCAAGCCTCAATTGTTTTTAGGCTTTCGAACCCTCTAGAATATTATTGAAATTCCACACATGACTATTCCCACGTGTGAAAAAAGGGGGTTGATGTGGCATCCACTCGATGGTGGTCAATAGGGAAGGTCAACTTGTTAGAGGCATAAATTTTTCATACTAACTCCAATTGAGATTATGTTCATGCAATTGGAAGGATTTTGATGTGTAGAACAGCGTCAAGAGGTCGGTAGTTATGCTTACAATGTTTTGACTCCAAAAAGTGTTGTTTAATGCCTCAAACATCCTTTGAAAGGTTCCAAACCCCAAATCACCAAACTGGACCTACCACTAAAATGGGCCCTAGAAGCCAATTCCTCCAATTTTCCACCCAAAAAGCACTGAGATAAATGAAAAATCACATAATGATCCATTTCAAATTAGAACTACAAAGCAAATAAACCAAGTAGACAATTTTTGAATTTTCATACAAATAGAACCAATTCTCTATTAGTGAATAACATCTTAGAAGTGCAAGTTTTGAATTTCTAGATAATGTAGAGTAAGTTTTATCGTTGGCATAATAGAATTGTGGAGATGTAGTTTTAGTGCACTGGAATCATTTGGTGAACATTAATCTTAGCATTATAGGCAAGTAAACCAAGCATCCAAGTCTTGAAACCAATATGAATAGAGATCAAGAAGCTTTGAATTCAACATGACAAATTTTTGCAGAGATGCTACACTTATTTTCCACAATGAAGATTCATGTTGCTAAGATGAACGAGCCATAGGCCTACTATGTATAAATCATATGGTATCGAAGTCGAAGCTTGAAACCACTTGGTTTACTCACTTAGTACAAAACATTGTTGCATTGACAAAGATGGTAACACTACTCTTGGTAATGAAGAGTAAGGAAGGACACTTTGAAGAAGATAATGCTAACCTAAAATATTCCAAAGGAAAGAAGCTTGGAGACACGAGTAAAAATGGATTTCTTCCTTCATCTCCAATATTCCATTTAAATTTGAAGCGAAGCTTGAAATATCATTGTATGATGATCAAGTACACATGGAAACATTGAATCATTAGAACAATTGGAGGTTTATTTTGGCCTTTATGAAATAAAAAAACACATCATAATTCTTTTGTGGGAGAGTTATGTCGATATATTAAGGATAAGCAAAAATCCCATGGTTACAAAATGGGAGGATTTCAAGGCACCATTGAAATCATAATGTTATCCCATAGGCTACAAAGAGGAGCAACTCATGAAATAGAAGTACCTTTGACAGCAATAGGGACAAGACATACAAGAATACATGTTGAAATTTTGAAATCAAGCCATCATGATCGATATCTCTTTGGAAGAATTGGGGGTGTTGGTGAAATACCTTGGAGGACTATTCATTGATTTTTGAAGGCAATTACAACCTCTTAGTCTAAGAAGCATAGATGAGGCAAGAAAGAAAGATCTCTACTTTGAGATAGACTCCAAAAAGGGGCAACCATAAAAGAGCCAATAGAGACTAGCAAGACCAAATGTAAGAAGACTATAGTCATGGTCCAAAAAAGGAAGGATCGCATTGGGCATTGAAAACACTATGATGTGGATGGGCACAGGAATGAGAAGTGTTGAAAACTTCATTTGAAATTGTGTCCAAAGTGGTACAAATCCAAGAAAGGAGAAAATATAACTATCGAGAAAAAATAAATGATGATAGAAAGTACTTCCAATGTGGATGAAGCCATAACTTGCACCACATTTCAATATCCAAGGCTAAGTGAAGAGAGAAATACACTATCTCAAATCAAAGTTCAATTGAAGGTTCGAAAGGAAATGATTTATTTAATAGTGATGATCAATGTAATCTAAATTTTGAATCTTAGAAGATGAGCTTGATCTAGAAACTCATGGTCTAGTAAAAACTTGTTTATTGAGTTGGATCTAAGAGAAATCCACCATGAGGATCACCAAGGGATGAAAAATTAGGTTTCCCATTAATGTTGATTGTGTTAATGAAGTAGATTGCAAATCGTACCACTAGATGCTTGTGAAAGGATGTTTGGAAACACATATCTATGGGATAGGGATGTGACTTTCTACATGAAAATGAAGAAATTTCACTTGGTTAAACATGGTAAGGCTTGCCTCATCAAAGCACACAAAGGGGAAGAACATCTTTCGTAGAAATGAAACTATAGGGTAGAGAAACTGCTTGAATGGAACAAACAAATATATATCATTCATATTTGAAATAGTGGACTTGGGAAAAAGAGTGGAGGCCATATGCTTCCATGTCCTCCATGAATCAACATTTGGAGGCCAAAATCCCCCCAAAGTGGAGGTGTGATCCAATATGAATCTGCAATAATCATTGAATGGACTTAATGTTACAATGTAATGAAAAAACCTTGACAAAACCAAAAGATAGGCTATGGAAGCAAAGCTCAAGACTACAAAATTGATGGCAAGGTTAGAGGATGCATTTAACAATTGCGAGACAGAAAAATGATAGGACTATTGTTTAAAGATTGATGAAAAAACCTTGACAAAATCAAAAGATAGGCTATGGAAGCAAAGCTCAAGACTACAAAATTGATGGCAAGGTTAGAGGATGCATTTAACAATTGTGAGATCGAAAAATGATAGGCCTATTGTTTAAAGATTGCTTCTTCAACCTACTTGTTCCACTTCTCCATCACCCATTCCCAAGGCTTCCTCAACCCAATGTTCCACTTCTCTGTTGCCCCTTACTAATGTGTAGAAACTACAAGCAATGGAATGTTAGCTACGTTGATGGAGGCAATGCATTATTTGTGTGCATAACACTCCTTAGCCAAAACAATGTTAAGCTTTTGAATGGCCAATATAAAGGAAAGATATATACTATAAAATAAATAAGGTAAATAAAAGGTATTTCCAACCCTATCATGTGTTGCACCCTCCAAAAAAATTTGAAAATTATTCCACACAAATTTGATATATGGTTTAGTACCTTTATTTTTATATTGTTTGAATGTGTCACATTTCTTGATTCATTTCTTTATATATTGCTTGAATGTGTTACAGTGGTGTGAAGATGAAGATGTTATTAGATCTCCATTACAAATGGCCCTACACCTTGTACAATGGAAGGAAAAATTTTTACTAAAAATTGTGCTCTAGGTTTTTCCATTATTAACTTTGATAGTCTAGGAGCCATGAAGGAAAACTTTGAGGGAGGCCCTTAATTTTGGGTATGTTCATGGTGACATTTTTTTATTTTTCTATTTCAACTCAACATCCATTAATATCAAGCACCTAGAGGGATCAAATCTTATCATGTATAGGCATAATCACTACCAACATTCCCAAGGCTTCCTCAACCCATTGTTTCCACTTCTCCATTGGCCCTTTCCAATGCATAGAATGTATGTTGTTGGTGGAGACAATTCATTCTCTTGTTGTAGAACACTCCTTAGACAAAACAATTGCTAATATTTTGAATGGCATGCCTTCAACTTCTGCACAATCCTACAACAATTGACCTCTTCAGGCATGCCAACAATAATATGAGCGAAATCGAGAAGCACCAAAAGCATATTTGGAAATATTTTTCCTACATAAGGACAATTGTCTAACATATCATAAAAGGATAAAATTCAAGATCTATGAAGCACCCAAATCAAGGAATTATTTTAATCCTTAATGCATTTGAGATTTTAGCATTTTGTGATAGCAAGCATGATACAAGAATTCAGGATATCATTTGGTGCCTCCCAATTTTGCTCAAATCATCATTGCCATTCTAGGAGAGGTCAATTTTTGTGGGACTATATAAAATTTAAGGAAGCCATTGTTGATATTATGGTAGCTGTGAGAGGTATTAACCTCTACATGTAACCCTGACGAGACTAGAGTATTTCGGGAAGCAAGAGAAACCCTAAAGACTTGGATAATAACTCTAGAAGACAAGTCAGCTTAATGGAATAATTAATATTGAGTTATTAGCCCCCAAGAAGAGAAGTCAGCCCCATCAGTTAAGATGGAGCAGTATAAATAGAGGGCGTTATATCTCATTTGAGACACTCACTCAAAACTACATAAGACTAGTTTGTGCACAAGTTTGGAGAGGAGTTGCAGCTAAATCTACTGCAACTGGAAATTTTTGGTTTTGGCTTGGACTTTCTCTTGGTTATGGCTTGGAATTCCTCTTGGTTATGGTTTGGAATTTCTACCTAGTATGCTATCTCTAGAGAGAGGAACGCTACCTTATTGGCTATTGATTCTAGGGTTTGCTTCCAGAATTATTCTCTCTTTCAAGGTTAAGGTGCTTGAGGGTGGCTTCGGCCTATGGTTGGGTGACAATATTTATATATTGTTTATGGTGAAACAAGCACACCTATTTTTCTAATAGGTTATGGGGCCACACTATCTTCGGACAATCTAATCGTTGAAAGATAGATTGGGAGGATTTGCTCAGTTACAGTTGGAGTTGCAGTCAAAGTTTTGTTGCAGCAACGAAACCCTAACCCTCTTGTTAAGGAACTTTAAATGAAGAGATTGACCTAATTTCTGGATATCCTAGTGCACCCTATCCGAGCACACCTCCTAGTACTCTTAGCAAGCCAAGACGTCGAGTTTTATTTTTTGGTAAAAGTCAAAGGTTGACCAAGTCAAAGAAGTAATGACATACTCTATGAAGTCAGAAAACAAGTTAGAAGGGGCTTCTAACTTCATAGCATGGAAGACAAGAATTGACCTCATCCTTACCAAGAATAAAGTGTTGGATCTCATGAAAGGTAAGATCATGGAACCATAGTTTGAAGCAGGAAAAGAGAAGGAACCTCAGAACGTTGCAGTTATGGAGAAGTTCAAGGACAATGACATCAATGCTATAAGTATCATAGTGGGCTCTGTAAAAGACCACTTGATACTCTACATCTCTCATCTTGACTCATCTAAGATGTATGATTTCCTAACTAACCTTTTCTCAATCAAAAACATTGGACAAGTAATGAGTCTGAAGAATGAGCTCTGTGACATGAAAATGAATGATGATGATAGCATAACATCATACTTTGTGAGAATCTCTCAATTAAGAGATCAACTACAAGCTATTGAAGAAATCATTTCAGAAAAGGAACTGGTAAATATAGTACTCAATGACCTTCCCAGGACATGGGATGCGTTTTCCGCAAGCATGAACACAAGAAAGGAGTATCTCACATTTGAAGAACTTTGGACTTGTTGTGCACAAGAATAATCAAGGATTAACATAAAAGAGAAATCCCAAAATAAATATGATGATCAAGCCTTCACAGCAAAATTCAAGAATTTCATGAATAAGAGGAAGTTTGGCTTAAGGAAGGAAACAAACGAAGCAACAGTTGTCAAAGAAAGGGAACCCTCACAGAAATCCAATCAAGATAAAACATGCTCCTTCTAGTCAAGGTAACAATATTCTTCTATAACATAGTTCTTTTACATACCATGTTTACGTAGTTCTTGTACATATCATACATATCTATTTCTTAGAAGAAAAAGATGGTCAGTGAAACAATACCTATGGAAGAATAACAAGATAAGGATTTATATTACGATGACTCCAAGAAGATGAAGTACTTTGAAAAATTCCTGAGGAATCTATCATATAGGTAACAGCTGCCAGATAGGCCGAAATCATAATCAAACTTGAAGAGACCCAGAAGGAGTAAAATCAAAAAGAAGTCAAGAATCAAGAGGAAATTAGAATAAGACTTGTGACACTTTGTAGAAGGAAATAATGATGCAGACATAAGCATGGACTCTCTTAGATGGAGGGAGTTGATTACAAAATTCCAAAAAAAGAGCATGCATTCATGCATGAAGCCACGATTAGGAGGGAGCTAATCCTAAATGATATGATCCATTGAAGAATCCATGAACGATTATGAAGTATCTATCCATGTTCCCCATTAAAAGTAGCAACCATGATAAGCAGCACGTGTTCAATTTGACTCTAGAAGAAGTCTTCTTTGAAAAGAAGTCTTAAGTATCCTTGGTTTTCCATCTACATCGATGGTCCTATGATGAAAGGAAGAAGTTGGAATCTTCAGGAAGGAAGGGCATGGAGTCTATAGAAGACTCCATGGACCCAAAATCTAAAGAGGAACATGAGAAAGAACATGAAGATTCCAAGAAAGAAAGAAAATCCAGAACAACCAGTTATTATACCGAGAAGCATAAGACTACAATCTTGGTTTGAACCCACTAGAAGCAATCAAGCAAAAGAAATGGAAGTTGTAATGAAGAGCAGTGTATGTAAGAAAATGTGAGACTTATGAATGGAAGCATTGCAAGATTCAGAGGTTATTCCAGAAGGAGGGAGAAGACTATGACGACAGCTTGTTCCAATAAACTAGATATACCTCGTACAGTATCCATGGATTGGAATTTACATGTAAAAGATTGTTCTTCCCAATAAAGAAAATTGAGAAAGAAGCTTATACCATAAAGAGACCCATGTATGCAGATATAAGAAGACCTTGTATGGATTCAAGCAACTTGATGCAGAGTATCTCATATACAGCAGAAGTGTGGTGAAAAGTTTCTATGACAGAGATAGTGTATCAAAATGGTTACTCAGAAGTCTAGGATGATGGATTTCTAATCCTTGGAAAACTCTCATAATGACGGATCTGAGGAAGTTAAGGGACTTTAATCCAATAGACATGTCTTTGTATTGACAATTGATTGGCTCATTAATGTATTTGGAGAATACTTAGTCGGATATTTTCCTTTTGGGACGTTTGAGTTGTGATAAACATCTGCATGGATTTATCGATTCAGATTGAGAAGGGAGTGCAGATGACAGAAGAAGTGCTACTTGGATATGTTTAGGTTTGAGCTTTTCCACAATGTCATGAGATAGCAGGAAACAGAAGTGATGAATACAACCATGATATATTGTAATGATCAGAGCCATGTGAAGCTTTCGGAGAAACCAGTGTTCCATGACAGATAAAAGTACAATGAAATCAAGCATTACATTCTCCGTGATAAAGTCCATAAGAGAAGTGGTTCTCCAATATATCTCCACAGATGAGCAGATAGAAAATATTTTTGTAAAGTCTTCATCCAAGATAAAAAGTTTGCGTACTTAAGAGACAAGATTGGGCTCGTGGAGACAACTTCCTTATTGGAAAAGGAAGTGATTACTCCCATGTTGGGAGGGAGCACTAATATGTTATTGATTTATGGACAGACATTTTCCAATTCGAAAAATGGTCCAAGATGGGCAATTCCTTTCCAGTTCGGAAAGTGGTTCGAGATTTCTGACGGACATGCATTTTCCAGTTCGGAAAATGGTCCAGATCGGACAGTCATTTTCGTAATGAAAATGTTCTGATAGATTGTTGATGTACCATAGACAGTGATTCCCCTTGTGGCCAATGTGAGGGAATGGTCTAGGACAGTCATTCTTCTTGGAAGTCACTCTGAGTAGTGTTCAAATAGAATGGTCTGCCTTGTTGGGCAGTCATTCTTTCAAAGTTCAAAGTTGTGAGCAGTTTCGAAGAATGGTCTGTTTTGGAGGTTGGTGCAGGACAGTCATTTCCTTAGGAAATGGTCTGAACAGTCATTCCTTAGGACAAACTCATTCTCTCCAGGCTGCACAGTGATTAGTGCCAAAGGAATGACCCAGTTAGGTGAATGGTCCAGGTTCAGCAATTAGGGACAAGCATTCCCTAGGGAAAACTCATTCTCTCCGAGTTGCACTATGATTAGTGTTGGAGGAATGGCCCAATTAGGTGAATGGTTCAGGCTCATAAATCAAGGATAATTATTCTTCTATGCTTGAGAAGAATAGTCTAGATAGCCCATGGCTGATGTTTTACTTTCTAAGGGAAGTTGCTCTTCCAAATATCACATATGTGAGTGGAAGAATGGCCCAGATGACTCAATTTATATCATGATATTGTTTTTATGCAGGTTGACATCAGATGATATGATTGTTGTGGAGACCGTATGTCTCTAGACAGTTGTTATTTTCTACTGTGGTGGATGTGATCCATTGTTAGTGACTATGTGTCATTGGTTAGTAGTCGTGTGCTACTAGGAGTGGTTGTGTACCACTAGGTAGTAGTTGTGTAATACTATAGATAGACACAGTTGTGTTCTATTGGATGGCATTGTTCTGATTGCCATGGAGACTATCACTAGTGTTGAAGATTATTACCAACTAGATGGATAGTCAATGTGTTGATGGACAGACATTCTGCGTGTGGAAAATGGTCCAGGACAATCATTCTTCTAGGACATTTGTCTGGATTAGAAGAATAGACCTTGTCGCCCATGGCGTGGCTTCCAGCATCTATTGGAACAGTTATTCTTCTAGGACATATGTGCATACTAGAAGAATGATTTGTGTATCACTCTGTGGAGTGAGTGACTTATTTAGCATCATGTATGATTACTCAGGTGGAGTATGGCTACGAGAGATGATGCAGTTGATGCTATCAGATGATACTGATAGTGATGATGGTGCTCGTGATTTGATCATGAGATAGCTTGTGTGGCTATGATGATGCTACCAGTTGAATGGTATGTTTTTGCTCAATACCATTGCCTTTAATACCTCCCTAGCTAAGAGGGAGTGTTGATATTATGGTAGCTGCGGGTGAGATCGGAGATTACCAGCCAGATGGATAGTCAGTATGTTGATGGACAGACATTCTCCCTGTGGAAAATGGTCCAGGAATTTCATTCTTCTAGGACATATGTCTGGATTAGAAGAATAGTCCTCGTAGCCCATGGGGTGGCTTCCAGCATCCGTTGGAACAATTATTCTTCTAGGACATATGTCCGGATTAGAAGAATGGTTCTTGTATCACTCCATGGAGTGAGTGACCTATTCAGCATCATGCCCGATTACTCAGATGGAGTATAGGTTCGAGAGATGATGCAGTTGGTGCTATCAGATGATGATGATAGTGATGATGTTGCTCATGAATTGATCTACGTGATCATGAGATAGCCTGTGTGGCTATGATGATGCTACCTAGCTAGGAGGGAGTGTTGATATTATGGTAGCTGCAGGAGGTATTTACCTCCACGTGCAACCTTTGACGAGACTACAATATTCCGAGAAGCTAGAGAAACCCTAAATTGTTGGATACAAACCCTAGAAGACAAGTCAGCTCAAGAGAAAATGTAATATTAAGTTATTAGCCTCCAGGAGTAGAAGTCGGCCCAGTTAGGTCACTTAGAGGAATATAAATAAGAGGGCACTAGAGCTCATTTGACACACTCTCTCTCACAACTGCATAAGACCAGTTGTGCACAAGTTTGGAGAGGAGTTGCAACTGCAACTGGCAAATTTTCGGTTTTGGCTTAGACTTTCTCTTGTTTCTGGTTTGGACTTTCTTCCTGGTACGCTAGCTCTGGAGAGAGGTACGCTACCTTGGTTGGCTATTGGGTCTAAAGTTTTCTTCCGAAATTATCTCTGTGTCAAGGTTAAGGTGCTCCAGGGTGGCTTCGGCCAATGGTTGGGTGACAATATTGCGATATTGTCTATGGTGAAACAAGCACATTTATTTTTCTAACAGAGCTATGCTGATGAGGATGGAGGCATCTAAGAGTTGGTGTCTGTGGAGAATGTTGATCATCAATGCATCGAGATCATTGTGTTCAATGCAGGCCATGAGACATGATCTCCTCTAGTTACCCCTAGGTGAGAGGGGGTAACAGAGCCCATCTTGTAATGGTCATGATCTTCAAGTCAACCTCATAAAGACAAAGATTATGGCCTTCAATATCTCTGAGAAAAGGGCATCCAATACCATCTTCACCTTTAAGAACAGTTAGAATTGGTGACATCCTACATTACCTTGGAGTGGTACTCTGTGGCCCATCTTTTAGCATGACACTGACTGTAGAATCAAGATTTGGTAAAGGTTATCTAGTGTTAACAACCTTAGAGAGACAATGTTTTTGACATCAATTCTAGGATATTCAAGCTAAGATGCACCTCTTTCACACTCTGGTGAAACCTTCCCTCATTAACATTTGCAAGGTTTGGGGCCCGAACCTAATGCATACAAGTCAACGCTGCATCAAGAGGCTACTCATTATTATGCTTTCAAAACATATAATTGAAAAGAAAATGATTCCACACTCTTGTCATTTTAGTTGAGTTCAACACCTACACCCTCATGTCCATGATTTCCATGTTGTGACCATGTTGCACAAGATCCAAAACCTAGCGAAGTCCTTCGAGTTGTAATAAATACCCTTACCTCCTCTATAATCCTCGATGTAGCTTGTTGGACAAGGGGTAATAAATTGTTTGTATGCTAGAGCCTCTTCTCTACTCCAACATTTAAACTTAGATATATGAAACCCCCCCCACCAAGACTTCTCCATTGATGCACCTCAACTCACAAAAAGAGATATTAATAAAGGTATAAGCCTATTTAAATCCACATGGACTAAGCCAAAAGAGCCCCAAACCCCAAAACTTCATCACCACTTCCACAACTACATGCACTTAAGGATGGACTTTTCTGCACCCCAAGAGATCAAAATGCAACTACCGTGTAGCTTGAGAGTTCCATTAGCCCGAAATCATCCTTATCCCCACCGGATACACATAGAGATAGTTCATTGCCTCCAAAGGGAGCATTGCACTTGCAGCCTATGTATGTCAAAATCTGAATCAGAATACCATTTTATCTTTAGATGCCCTATCTATAAAGATATACATGACCATTTTCATTGCCTGTTTAAAGACCCCCATGGCTCCTTGAGGATTTTCATATAGTATGAGTGTTAGATATTCTTGTGTTTATTTTGTATTGTTAAAGGTCCTAAGGTGTTACGTTATATAGCTAAGTTATATTGTTATGTTATAAAGTTAAGACAAGTGAATAAAGCTATAATACAGTGTTCGGACATGGCATGCTAAGACAACTTTATAATGATATGATTAGGAGAGTCATTTCTCACTGGAATAACAGATCGTGCCTCAAGTGTCCTCATTTGTAATTGTGTGTATAATATATATAAAACACAACCCCCATGATGAGTTAGTGCATTATGGTTGAATGGATACAATATCTATTTTATCTCTCCACATATTCTGCCCATATTTTTTCACATGGTATCAGAGCAGCATGCGATTCTAGAAGGTGACAAAGCACTGTGCTAAGACAAAGTTTGGGACATTGGGCAATGGTCAAAACAGAGTAATAGTTTGCACTTAGCAACGACAATGAGTACTCCTAGCTTCCAGTGAACAATAACAGGCTGAAACCATGCTATTTGGATAGCAGTTTACCAGCAATAAGACAGCAATGAAAATATCCAGTAATGATAGTAGTAATGCAGTAATGGCAGTGATAATAACCAACAACAATTATGTCCAATACAGTAGCACAAACCAGCAATACTGTCCACCAAAATTTATCAGATTTGCAACAGTAATCAGCAGTAAACCCTCTAAGAGGCTGTCGTCTCAGTTCTAATACCATTAAGCAGTAATATAACAGTATTCTAGCCCTAAATTCCCACAATAACAGCAAAAATCCCTGTCTGTGTAGTCCCTAGGTGAGCTGTCCGCCCTTTCTAGCCTCAAACTGCAGCTTCTGGGAATAGGAATAAGCCTCGCTCTTCCTCCAGATGTCTGTACAGGGTTCGGCCCTGCTCCTGGCAGCTACAAAGTTAACAGAATAGCAACCCTCATTCTCCGAAGCAATTCGGCCTCCCACAATGTTTGCAGCTTCTCCAAGAATTGCACTCTCGCTGTGAGGCTGAGCTAGGGTGAGGTCTCCCACCGAAACTCAGCAAAGATGTGAGGGTTAAACAACCCTAGAACAGACTGAGGCAGCCGCCTCCAAGTTAAGGATAGAAATCCTCTTCTCTGAGTTATGTTTCTCCAAATGAGCCTCACCCCCTTTTTATAATGTCTCCTTAAACTATTTTCCTCCTTTCTTGGGCGATTTGCTCCTTAGGGCAGGTCGGACTCACTTGTTTTAACCCCCAATTTATCTCTCAAGGGCAAGTCAGGGCCCATTTGGTGCCCCCTTGGGTTTTGCATGGCTCCCCTATTGTTGGGGACTATGGCCTATGGAGATCCCCCCCAAGCCAATGCGTCCCTCCACCAATGGGCTCTAAGGGAGGGGGATATGACAGTCCTCCCTCCTCGAGATTGCTTGCCCTCAAGCAATTGTAACCCCAGATGCTGTAGAATCTGCTCGCCCTCCCATGTGGCATCCTCCTCCAGTAGATCTTTCCATCTTATCAAGTACTCGTTGATAGTCTTGTACCTCAAGCGTTTTTCCCTGAATGCCAAGACCTATTCCAAAATCAAGATCAAATGGCCTTCCTCATCCAAGGCTGGTAGATTTGTGGACAAAACAACCTGCTGGCCCAAAGCCTTCTTGAGGCAAGAAACATGAAACACATCGTGAATCTTGCTGCCCTCCGGTAGCTCTAACTTGTAGGCCACCTCTCCGACTCTTCTGATCACCTTGTATGGCCCATAGAAACGTGGTTGGAGCTTCTCTGCTCCACTCCTTTTTAGATAAGACTGTCGATATGGTTGGAGTCCCAGAAACACTCCAACCCGGTGTTGGTCTGCATTTGTCTTCTGTTGATTTTGTGTCATCCTCAAAAGAAGCTACGCTCCACCTGGTGTTGGTCTGCATGCGTCTTCTGCTGATTTTGTGCTTGTTGTCATCCTTATACACACCTGGGGTAACGTGGAAGAAACCTTCAATCCACTTGATGTGTCCTTCGGGGCAAGTTTCGAGTCAAGGTGTTGTCACCTGATCCTCAACTCCTCTGTCTAGGCCAACTCCTAGCGAAGCCAAGGGGGGTAGTCCCTACAAAAATAATCTAAGGCTCTTTAACTAAGAAAGCAAAAGAACTTTTAATCTAGGAGTTTATTGCTTGAAATAAAACTTAACCAATCAGCATTTAGCATTCATCATCATCATCATCATCATAATCATAAAGTACTTGCTCATAAACATGCATACATCAAAGGATAAAAGATCTGCAAGATTTAAGCATGTAAGTTAGACAAAATGCATAAATGTAAATATTGCTCACATAAGATAAAAGATATACCAATTACCAGTGCCTTAAATGGAGTCGTGGGCAATGTAGATCAAAAGTTTTATTAAGGTAAATTGATGTTCAGTTAGTGAGAAGATTTTAATTGCAAGTAAGGTAAATGTTTGTCTAAACTAGATGTGATCCTTAGGAAGGGTCCCTAAAGTGGAGGTTGAGCAATGTCGCAAATCCAACAGGGTAAACCCTCTGATTTGACACACAAGCCCAAGAAAATGTGAAGGGATCCAACAGAGAGAACCTAGATCTCAAAGTTTCCGCCA